>JAWLRI010000086.1:4190138-4255865 GCA_034781795.1 Crypturellus tataupa
TCGGCGGCTCCGCACGGTGAGTGGCGGCGCTCCGCAGCGAGCCCCGTTCCGATTCATTCATTCATTAAAATATATTCTTTTTTTCTGTGGGGGGAGGCGGTTCCGCCCGCAGCGCCGACGCCCCGAGATCCCCCCCACCCCGGTGACACGGGGGGCGGCAGCGGAGCGGGATGGACTGGGTGGGCGACGCGGCCGCATCCCGACCCGCCTCTCCGCGAGCGGGGCCGGGGCGCGCGGGCGTTATCGGGGCATCCAGCCCTGCGCCCCGAGCTGCCTCTCCGCATTGCCCGGGGCTCTGCAGCGGCCGCCTTTATTTCATTATATTTTTGATCCCGAGGCTGTTTCCATAGCGCTCCCGCGGGCTGGGCAGTCCCGGGGAGAAGCCTCGGCCGTGGGTTCCGCGGCGGCGGGTGCAGCCCCGCAAGGACGAGCCGGCTCCCGGATCGCGTGTCCCGCACGAGGCCCCGCGCCGCGCGCGAGCCAAAGTCCAGGACCTCTGCCCTGCGCCAGGCGTCGCGTGGTGACAGCGGGAAGCCCGGACGCATCCCGGCCTTGGCCAGCGCCTGGGATGTCCCCGGGGCCCCGCCGATGCCACCACCCGTTTTTTGGGGGGGTTTGCCGGCGAGCGAGGCGTGCGTGCAGCTCCGCATCGTGGCCCCCCGCCGCCGCCAGGCAAACAGGATGGGCGAGGTGTAAAAGCGGTGCCGAATCCGCTCCCCTGGGCTCGAAGCGGAGTCACGCCGGTCCCGACCTGGATCCTTATCTGGGGCTTTGTTTTCCGCGGGAGGCAGCAGGAAAGGGCTCGCGCGGCCGGACGGCTCCTCGGGCCCTCGCGCGCCCATGGAGAGGCGTTGGGGACAGCCGGGTAACTGGGTCATGTTTATCTCTCATTTTTTGTTTCTGTTCTTTGTTTTCTCTTCTCCTGAGCCGCCGTTGTTACTCTTTTGCTTTGCAGCCCGGCAATTCCTTCCTCGGAAAAATGCAGGGGAGGTGCAGAGCCCTCCCGGAGCTGAGCGCCTCGCACGGGGTGTTTATGTGCCGGTCGGTTCTCCCGCTCGCCCTGTGCTTTTCTCGCTCTGTCCCGCGCTCCCGGATTGCTCCCCGTTGGAAAACCAGTGCGGGGCAAAGCAGCGGAGCGTCAGAACCACTGCTGGGTTTTGCAGGGGTGAGAAGGCCCTTTGCTCACCACATGCAACTGGCGGGCACCAAATTTTGTCCCAATATGTGAGATTTAAGGCTCAGAAAGGCAATTTTTGAATAATCCTGCTTAAACTAAGATAACAAGTTCTGCTGATTAATCTGTTGAAGTTGGTGGTCCATCCGCTTGTGTTTGCAGCAACTCAATGGCCTTTGGCTGATGCGCGGGGTGCAACCCAGTGCTGCATGTATAGCCTTAATATATAGCCTAGTGCATGCGTAGCCTAATGTGCAGGAAGGTGGTGGTCTGCTGCCTGCCCTCCCACTCCCCGGGAATGCTCAGAGCCCTTAGTACAGGGCAGTTTTATTTCTGAAATACGAATAAATGGAGCTCGCCTATTTATACGAGGATTTCGAGGAGGCCCGCGGGGCCGGCCGGGAGGCTCGCGAGGCACTGCAGGCATTCGGGGCAGTAAGATAAGCAAGGGCATCCAGCTGTCATCTCTGGAGATTGCCCAAGCTGCTCGACCAGATCTCCCTCGCGCTGTCCCTGTGCTTTGGTTTCAGCCTCGAAGTGCTGGCGATTAAATATTTCAGCTTTGAAAAGCCGCCGTGGGTTGAGGTCACGGAAAGCAGAACGTGCTCGTTCTGATGCGACTGAGTGTGACTTTACCAGAGTCTTTCAGCCTGCAGTTATTTTAGAAAATGCACTTTATTTAAGTAAAACTCTTTCAAGAAAGGAAGGGAAAGATTGCATTTTACTGCTGTGTTGTGAAGCTTGCGTGGATGGACCTGCTTGGACAGCTGTTTATTTGCAAGTGGTGGTAGTCTAATGCTCTAGGATTCAAATCTTGTCCGTATTGATTCTTTCTTTTTCTCTTCTAAAATAATCATGTATGTATTTCCCACTTCTGCACCATGAAAAACACCAGTGGTGAGTTGGAGAAAGAGGTGATTGAAACAAAAGCGTTGAAGGTCAAGGCAGATATACCTAAATGATGAAGTCTGATCCTGACTTCTTCTGTGTATGGCTTTGTATTTGCTTCACTGTACTACAGTATGTGAGAAAAAATGGGTAAATGTGTAGAAAGGAGTTAGGAATGCGAGTGGTAGCTCTTGTGCATATTGCATTAGTCCCTGCAAGTGTCATATACCCCATTTAATGGAAAGCACAGAGGGTCCTTATCACCTTTGGAAACACTGGGTGTGATTTTGCTGCCGTCTTTGGTTCTTCCCTCTGCATTTCCCTTCATCTGGGGCAGGTAGCAAAGGAAGTTGCACCAGTGTCGTCTCCCTTTGCGCCCACCTGCCCTTCAGGAGGGTTTTTGCACTCAGTATCTCCTGCTTTTTTGCAGTGCTGCAACATTTTGAAATAGGTCCTGGAGCTCTGCTTTATCATAGAAAATCCTCGCTCAATGAGCCATGAAACTTCGTAATCTTTGCGGCCACCGAGAGGAAAACGAGGAAGGCAGGGATGGGAGAAAGTCTGCAGATCCAGCTGCGGTTTCTTTTTAGTGACATTAGGTGGGATATTTGGAGAAAAATGCCACCCTGCGCCGGGATATGGAGCCACAGGAGCTCTCCTGCTCTCCCTGCAAATCACCGATCATCATATTTTACTAATCCTTCATCCGGCTTTCCAGCCCTCTGGCTCTTTTTACAAATTTGCTAAATGTGGGAGCTCCCTCCTGTTTGGAGTATTCCTACACCTAGACCAAAAAAAAAAAAAAAAAAGAAAAAAGAAGCCACTCCTGACCTGTTCCGAATGGTTGGATGGGCCCGAACTAGACAGTCCTTCCTGAGTCACTGTTATTTTGACTCAAGAAGTTGCACAATAAATCGCTGCTCGTTGACAAGTTGCCTTAGCAGACTATGTACACAGAATATCACCTCGGATGACTGGCAGGGCAGTTGCAGTGGACTGACGTGTTTGCTCCCTTGGTGGCACATGCAGGGCGGCTATAGGAGCGCAGCAAACCCCTGGTTGCTTCCTAAATCCCAGGAGCTCAGGTGCTGAATTCGCCTCTTCTCACCCCAGATGGTCCTACAAGGCAGGTTGGTGGCACTGATGCTTTGCTTGGCACTGAGCAAATATAAGGGTGAAGCTATGAAACGCCTAGGAAGAGGCAATCCCTTCTTGTTGTATGGAGGCATCCTTGTCCCGTTGAACCTGCTCCAAAGCATCCCCTTGGGAATGGGGTGATCCCTCCTTGGGCCGGCCAGGAGCTATTTCCCGGTGTAGGGAAGACCGGAGCGGAGCGGCCTCCTTCCGACAGCTCCATCGCGGGGCCTTACACGTTATTTAAGTTATTCGCCTTGCCAGACAAGTGGCTTCATGTTTAGCCTTCTGCATTCCTTCGCATGAGCATTACTTAGCTATGCGCTCGGAGCTACGTGCTGCTTACCTGGATCGTGTCCTCCGCGTGCGCGTAGCCCGGCCAAGGCAGGGCTGTCCCTCCGTGGGCCGCTCAGTCAAAGTTCAAGTATTTCAGGAGGAAGGAAGGTGAAATAAATGCGCCAAGGGCGGGGTGGGAGAGTCGCTGGAGCGTCTGGCTCTGGGTTCAGCGGTTCCTCGGTCATCGCTGGGGGAACGGAGGGGATGGATGTGTATCCAGGGAATGCTGTCACCTCGCCGTGTGCTGTCTGCTGGGGCATCTGGTCCTGTGGGCTCTCTGATTGATGTCTTGCCTTCCAATCCAAGGGAATAATTAGCCAGATGTTCGCGGGTTGCACATGGAGGGATACGGACCCCGTTGCTTTGGGCACCTGCGCACTCGCAGTGTGTCTGACGAGGGCACGTCCAAGTGGCTGCACATGGGCTGCTGTTGAGAGAGCTGCTATGAGGACCACAAGTTGGAAGTGACCCTTTGGAACCTGTCCTGGAAATGGGAAGCTTTCTATGGGATTGGGAAGGCGTTTACAGTGTGGCTGGACGATGCTCTGTTGTCCCTATCAGCGCCCCAGCTTGCCCCGAGGAGTGATGCTCACGCGCTGAACCAAGCAGCCCAGTTTCCATCGTCTGGATTTGGGCTGGGTTTGTCACGAAGGCTCCTCATCCCTTCTTCCATGAAAGATCCCTAGCTGGAAAGCAGTCATGGCAAAGCTCCAAGCAACCCACCCACAGCACATCAGCAGTGGGATAGAGGGAGCGGGAAGACTCTGCGAATTCACCTGACCTGTCCTCGTCCTGCAGAGAGCAGAACTAAACACAAGTCGCACTGGGATCTGCAGGTTCTGGTTGCTCCTTCCCGCCTGTCCTTCACCTCCAGCTCTCATCCCGGGACAAGAACTCCTCTCCATAGATCTCATCTCCACAGATCTCATCTCCATAGCAGTGTGCTGGGCTGCTGGCAGGTCGTGCCCTGGGGCACGATGGCAGGAGTGTCCTTCAAATGATGATTTCTGGGTGGGAGTTTGCATCAAGCATCAACAGTTTGGCTTGGTACCAGTATGGAAAAGTTCAGTACGGAGTTTGGGCACTTGGGGAACTTTCTGCAGGGTGCTGCTTGCTTCAGCTCTTGCTTGAGCGTGTATCTGCTGGCCTTTCCAGTGAGGTGTGGTTGGCAGGTGGGGCGTCCTCAGCAGCTTTGGGGTCGACCCTTTGAGATAGGATGTCAGCAAGCGGGAAGGAAGGTGCATGCATCCCTTCGGCTCAGGAGCTCCGTTGCAAACATGGAGAGATGGCAAACCACGAGGCAGTTTCCTGGCTCAGCCGCATTGCACGGCATTTAGTTCGGTCTGCAGTGGGTCTGCCCCGCTGATGCTCCTCGCCGTTTCCTTCCTGCAGAGCTTTCCGAGAAGGTGGGCAGGAGCTCCCTGGAGTTGCGTGTCCGCCCGACTTTCACCTAATCATGAGGTTTTTGTAGCTGCAAGTTCCTGGCTTGACCTCAGCGTCCTTTCCTGACCGAGCGGTGCTTGGAGGAGCGCTGAGCCCTTGCGTGCCATCCCGGAGAGTGTCTGCTCTAGCTGCGCTCCGGTGCAGCTGTTTCCTTCAAGGATGCTTACGTGGATGTAAGTGCCTGTAAATCTGTTTGTTTAAAGCCTTCCCGCCCGTGACGGCCGGGAACCTTTGGGTTCTCATTCCTTCACGTTGCAGCTCCTGGAATTGGCAGCAGCCTCTCGTCTGAGCCAGGCCGAGCGCTGTGGAAGAGGAGATGTGCGGGAAGTCGGGTGCTCTTGCCTTCCATAGGGATCTGATGCAAAAGCAGCATTTCACAGGACACCCGGTTTGCTGAGTGTCCTTACTTGGTGCTGGGAGTGCCGTGATGCAGTTGTTGGCCAACGCAATGGAGAGGCGAGAAGAGATGCTCTCATCTTTCATATCACGTCGAGCCTTTTGGGCACACGGTGATTTCGGTTGCTTCGTTTTGCTAGATGTTGTGTTCCTAGCATGTATTGCATGCAGGATTCTCAGCTGTGTTTTCCATGCATGATGCAGCTTGCAGCACCTGGCAGCACCAGACACCCTGGCATTAGACCTCTTAGACTCTGAAGGGACAAGGGCAACCTCCCTGAGATGCCTGCTTGGCTTTTCTCATGGAATTACGTTCATGTCTGCAGTCACAGGATTTAGCCTACTTAGTCTGCCTTGGGAATGGGTAGGGTTAAAGCTCTGGGGATGCCGGGCTGTGCTTGGAGGTGCCAAGTGAGAGTTCGGCACCAGAAAAGCTGATCTTGCAAATCCGTTCCTGGGCTCTCTGGCAGATCACGCTAAGAGCTGTTTGAACTGCTCTAATCCCTTGTGCCTCCAGAACAGCCTTGTTTACAAGAGGCGGCGTTTCAAACGCATCTATCCTGTCACAGATTTTGCGTAAGTCATTTGCTTACTGAAACTCGCTGGTTGCAAGAGTTTGGTTTTAAGACCGACCCAGCACTCTTCTTTTTAACCTACGCCTCAGTCCATGTGCCTCTTCCTCATCCCAGCATTAAGGAGGCATCTGGCAAAGAGATTGAAGGCTCTTTGGGGACAATTTGCTTCCATTTTTCAAGCTTCAGCTACTTTTATTTTCTGTGGAAACTGCTGTCTGGTTAGTTGCATATGAAAAACCTGCTGGCTCTGGAGCCACCAGAGAACTAGCGATTACACAGAGCAAAGGGATGGCAAGAAGAGCTTTTGGAGTATGCTAAATATTGTCATCCTTACAGTCAGCTCTTGGCCATGTGGTTGGGCATGAGCCTTTTAACATTCATAGTTTCCTTAAATTTATTTTTGTATTAAAAGCTGCTCTTCCAACTACCAAAATTTCAAGAAAATTGCCATTCCCTAATCACAAGAGATTCAGTGGAGCTCAGAGCTGCTTTTAAGCTGTAATGTGATTTAGAGAATATTGTCATAAAATTGCATCGTTTTGTCAGTCTGCCTGCCAGGACTTTCTCATAAGGGTCCGGGAACACAAGCTTCTCTAGTTTGTCAAAGTGTCCTGTATCTTGACAGATTTCAATACTCTGCGTGAGAAAAGGAGGGTAAAAAGGGACTTAGGCTCCAAGTACTCCCTGGGTGGATTTGCAAAGACTCCCTAGTAATTGCATCATGTGAAACTCTGGCTTTTGCATTTGGCGTGAGCCTGAAGGAAGTTATAGACGCGTGAAGGAATGGTGTATTATCATGCTGGAGCAACAGGGAGCCCATGTATTTCCCCAGCGAGTGATGTGCCAAGGCTGGTATGTGTTCACCACACTGCTGGTTGGAAAATTATACACACATGCACACACGCAGTTGCCTCTTCAGTGAAAACCCCAAAATATTTTGACCTAGAACCAATGCAGTTTGAATGAGAAGTGGTGCTGCTTTGTCCTGCTCTGTCTCATCGGTGCCTTCACCCTCCCTTTTTTCTTCTCTTCTCCTCATATTTCTGTTTTGGGCTGCACCTTTCATGCCAGAGGTACCCAAGCATGCAAGTTTGGGCTCCTGCAAGGGGCTGCCGTGGTGTATCCCGCAATATTCTTGTTCTGGAAACTTGTCTCTTTGGGCAGCAAGGAGAAGAATCCATGAAAAGTAGGTGCTCTTTTTTCCAGGAAGAGCAAACCCGAAATGAAATGCGTTTGGCAGTCCTCATGGCACGTCGTGATTTCAAGAGGACGTTTGCATCCAGGCTCTGGGCTGTACTTAGTGCTGCTAATTACGAGTTTTCTCGCTGCTGGAAGTGCAAGCTGGAATTTGTTCGTGCCGACATTCCCGCCACTGCCTCTGCCGTGGGGCTGGCCCTTCCCCAAGGGCTCTCCAGGGTGGCACCGCTATGCCCGGTGTGGCAGCCCTTGCCCATTAAAGCCCATGAGCACCTTCCTCTCCAGCACTTGCATTGACCCAATGGGTTTGACCCAGGCTGGAGCATTTGAACCCCTGCGCTCCCTGGGGCGCAGCTGTTCTATTTGAGGGAAATTTCCCTGGATTTGGGAAAAGAAAATGCAATGTCTACCCTAGCGCAGGAGTCTCAGGCTCTTTTGCAAGGGTTGCAGCCCAGCGGCTGCTTCGCGGTTCCTCTCCGCGTTGCTGCTCTGCAGCGTTGTCATTACCCTGCCGTGTAATTCATAATGAACCGGGTTTGGAGGACGGCTGTATCTTCCTGTTTTCCAGCTCTTGCATAACGTTTGGAAGGGAATTATCACCAACCTTTCCTTTTTGCTCATTGCTTTATTTTCTTACGTGGAGTTTTGCATCATTAAACCTTGCATAGAGGTGCTGCCGGGCCGATGCCGTTAGGTATCCGAAGCCGTTCGCTCACCGGAGCAGCATCCCTGGCTGTCCAGCCGGGCACGGGAAGGCTGCAGCACGGCCACATCCCGCCATGCCAGCTCTTCCCTGCAGCGCGGAGCTCCGGAGATGCCGTGGGCTCCTCGGGAGCAGGCTCCAAATCGCGCCGCGGAGCCAAACTCGGATGATCTAACCCAAAGCCTATTAAAAGCCCACAGGACTGCGTCTTCCCCTTCCTCCTTCTGCTTCCTCCCTCCCTCCCCTCGGTTTTCAACACCAGATTTCTGAGTAAATCATGTAGGATGTGATCACACAGGAAACTTGCTTTTTTTCTCCCCCTCTTTTTGTTTATTCTTTTATTCAGTAAAGTTAGGAAGTGGATTGAGATCGCTGGGATTTCAGGTCCAGGCCTTTTAATCACAGGGTTCTCCATCCTTTCCACAACGTCACTTGTGAAATGATGTTTCCTTGGCCAGATAAGCTTTTCCCCTGCTACTCCTGACTCACAGAAACAGTAACTGCTGCAAATGCTCTTCAGGAAACCAAAATGGATGGCGATTTTCTGTAAAGCAGGAAGAAAAACGTTGATTTGATCTATGTTAGGTCTTTTTTTTCGTTCTGCTTACTATTTGATTCATCGTTTTCATCAAAGCAAATCAGGCTCCTTGTCCTCGCGGAATTCCTAGCGATTAATTTGTTGCTCGTTACAAGTCACGCTCCCAAAATGCTGCATTCCTCCCTGCATCTTTTATTTCCCTCCCTCTTTTTTTTTCAGCGGGAGCTTACAGAGTATAATGGGCAGATTAGCAACTGTATTTGTGGAATAACCCATCTTTGTGCAGGTCTGGCTAGAAACCAATTAAGCTTGTCTTGATCTCTAAATGAGATTTTTCTTGCGTGTCTTACCCAACTGCCTCTTGCGCCCATTGAGAGCGAGTGGGATTAAAATAGCTGAATGTGTGAAGATGGTGTGTTGGGCAAACACAGAAGCGTTGGTTGGTTGGAGGGAGGTTCCCTCTTCCAAGATGTGTGTAACCTGCTGCCTCTTTGTGCAGCTGCTTTGTAGCTCCCTTCCTTGAAACCTGGGATTAAGTATTTGGCGCTAATAGGCAAACCCTAAGGACGGTGCAAACAGCCTAAAGAGGGATGCAAATCCTTGCTGAATAAACAGGAAACTTGCAGGGGGCTTCATTGGTGTGCTGGTCCCCACGGTGGCAAGGTCACCTGGGGGAGCTCCTGGTGGCCTTGAACTGGGAGGACGAGGTGGCTAACTGGGCTTGAGGCTGGCTTTGACTCCCTGAAGGTATCTCAGCCTGAACGTAGATATTGCCCTGATTCCCTGTCTGCTTTTCAGCCTGGGAAGTCCCCGCAGCTCCCCAAGTCCTCGGCCCTGGGGTGGCTTTGGGTGCCCGACACCAAATATGTCCTGTCCTATCTGCGCTGGTAGCAAATCGGTGTTTGCCAAGGGTTGCTCTGATGCTCCAGTGAAAACCAGTGCAGGAATTGTGCTGCAGGATGATATTTTTGAGGAAAACCCACCTGATAAAGATGCGTTTAGTAAACTGTGCCTTCAGGGCACCTATATACCTCACCCCAGAATGCTTCTGCATCAGGATAAGATTGCCGAGCAGCTGGATTTGTGCTCTCACCGTTTTGAAAAAGGGAGGTAGGGGAAGGCTCATGGATTTCTAAGGATTTTGTTATATTCACCTTCCTCTGTGGGGAAACAGAACCTATTTTTGTCTTTGGTGCCTGCCCGGTGCCTCTTGCATACCCAAATGCCAGGGAGAATGATGGAAAAGGAAGGAGAGGAAGGAAACCCAAGGCAAAATGTCCTCTTTTGTTTAAAAGGGCTCGGTTTTCCCCAGTGCAGCTACATCACCCGCATCACACCGAGGGGCTGAGTGCTCCGTTGGGCAGTGGGTTGCTGGTCTCCCGCACGCTCCCCTCGCTTCGCTCTCCATCACTCCCTTCTTTAACGTCCGCGAGCTCTTCAGTGGCTCGTGGAAGTGCTGGGGGATTGTTCTGTGGGTAGAAAAGTGCCATGAGAGCCCTGCAGATAAAGCTTTAAAAGACCCCCCAGCCGGGCAGCTCCGAAGCCGCCCGCTGCTCCCGAGAATGCCGGTGTCCCACTGACCTCGGAGCTTCGTCTGCGCAAGCGAATGGAGCCGCTTCCCGGCGGGGAAAATTTAGGTCAGCGCCGAAGTCCGACAGACCTAGATGCAGGCTGCAACTCGGAGCTGTAAGTGTGTCGCGGGATGCAACACAATGCGCCGTGCTTGAAAAATTAGAACTGTCGCTAGAACTAGGGTGGGTTTCGTGCTTCGGTTGGGGATGCCTTGGTTATGGAGATGATGGGGCTGCACTGTACTGCCTTTGGCTCGATTACTGCTTTGCTTTTTTTGCAGTGTTTGTGACTGGAAAGCTAAATAACTTAATGCTGGTGAGACAGGACCAGCCTTTTCCTTTCTACAGCTTGGCAGGAGCTAATAATCTGCTAATATTCCCGTAGCCAGTGCACAGCTCTCCTGGCTCCGTCCCGCTGCCATGAGTCGGAGCGGGAGCTGCACGGCGATTCGATGGGACATGGCAGCTGTGCCCACTGCAGATACTGTTTCCTGGGAAAAAATGTAAAAATAACCACGTCTTGGGCCATGTTTCTGAGTTGCCTGTGTCCATAGCAAAGGAGTCGGGCTGTGAAATGCTATGGATGGAAATCAGGCAGGGAAAAACAAGCATCTCCCGGAGGCAATTCTGAAGCAAAGGTCTTCAAGAAGATGAGGGGAATGTCCTAACCTTGCTGCTGTATCCACAGCGGAGCCTGGGAATGGGTCCTGCCATGGCATGGGATTAGCATGGTAGGGGCACGTTGGAGCTGGGCTCCGGCACAGCTTTGCAGCCTGCAGTGGTCCCTGTTCCCTGGGTTCTTCCTCTCCCGCCGTCTCAGCCTCCTCTTCTTGTTGCCTTTTCCCTTCTAAAGCTTGGCAGGAGCTAATAATCTGCTAATGGTGGAGGTACAAGGAATAAACTTGCGTGAGAGCCGGTCAATGGGAGATGTAAACAGGCTAGTTCAGTCTGCGGCAAATGGAAAATGCTTTGTCCTCTGCTTGAGGTAAATATGTAACCTCTAAATTGTGGTTATAGAGGCCAACTCCAGTCTTTGATTGTGCAAAACGGGCCAACACGGAGCGGTCGTCTGGCTCCATACGGACTCAGGAGGAGCGAGTCCCGCTCAGGGGGACGGGGGACAAGACTTCTCATGGCTGAGACTGGTGTTTCTGTCTCCTGCTAAGCCGTATTTCATGTTGTTTGTGTGGTCCAAATAGGTTAAATGGTGTTTGCACCACCCGTGGCAGCCAGGATGCTGGATGCCTGCGGGTAGGTCTCTAGCTTTGGGATTCTGGAGAAGCAGATCTTAGAAGCAGAGGGACTTTGGTGTCACCCTAAGCATTCTGCACGTTTTAAAGGTTTATGGCCATGCTGCAATGACCTAGGTGTAACTGGAGACCTCAAGACAGAAAAAAAGGGCCCTCTCCACCTTTGCAGATATCCCAGCAGTAGCAATATATCATTTCTGGATGCAGAAGAAATGCGGTTGGTCTTTACAGAATCGCAGAACAGCTGAGGTTGGAAGGGAGCTCTGGAGATCACCTAGGCCAGCCCCCTGGTTGATATGGCAGTGCAGTGCCTTGGAGAAGCTTCAGTTGTTAAAGGTGAAAAGGAATTTAAAGGTGAAAAGAAATCCAAACGCTAGTTAGGGCATTTGATATATTAACCCAGCGGTGCTGCCTGAGGCTCACAGAGCCTCCAATGCTGTTCAGCAGCAGGAACTGTGGCCCTGCTGGTGTTCCTTCTGCCTTTGCCTATTACTCTGGTGGGTCTCTGCTGGCTTTTGTCTTCCAAATGTGCAGTAGCAACTGGGATTGCAAGAATCCCAGAAAGACCAAAAAGCCATGACAACGGGTCAAAAATGTTACTGCATCTTCTCAATGCACAGGGGTGCCAGCTTCAAATCAGAGGTGCTTTTCTTTTCAACTTTATTGCAGGCTTCAAAATAGCCAAGAATGCAATTCCTCAGGCCTGTTTTAAAGAAATGCAGCTTAAGGGTCTCTGTTGTAAGCAACTTTGGGGTTAAGTAGCTGGTGATAGTATTTAAAGTGATTGGCAACAGCGTTGGCTCTGTGCAAGTGCTGAGCTTCGTAATTGCTCCTCACTGTTTGCTTATCTGTAATATATGACCACACTTATCCTTGAGCGGCTGGAATTAAATCCCTTATCTGCGGGCGTGTGTGTTTTCCGGGCCGCGTGTCCCAGCCTCCCGCTTCCCTGTCTTCCTGGTCTGCAGGAGCCCTGGGAGCCGCAGTGACAGCAGGAAGTGGGAGCTTCCCGGGAAAGGGGGACACAATTGAATGAACTGAATTGAATGCTTTCCCTGAAAGCGTTGCACTGAAATCCACGATATTCAAACAAGTACGGTCAGAAAAATGTCACCCGGAGGAGTGTCCCTCCTCCTTGCTGATTGCATATTCCTAAATGACACCTTTGTGGTTTGACCTTCATGTGACTTCAGATTTAAAGCTCCGAGTCTATTCTGTGTTGCTGTGGATGTGCATGAGCAGCAGCTAAAGTGAAGTACATGGTGCTTAGAAATGAATCCGGGCTTACGTGCCTCCCGTGGGTACCTGCCCAGAACTGTCAAGAGCACGGAGCTAATTTTAGATATGCAACAGAGAGCGATTGTCCCTCGTAGCTGATGGATCCCCGGCAAGCCGGGGATTCAACGCTTATCTCCTTTGATGTGTGCTTTTCTCTCTGCCTTTAATTCATTTCACTGCTTTCTATTTCAGCCTTCTCTTGCCATCATGCGAACGCGCTGCTGTCAGGGCCAGACGTGGCCCTGTGAGCTGGTGTCCCTGGTCTCACGAATATTTATGATTAGAGTGATTTTCGAGACAGCACAATTAGAAAGCACTTGGAGTGGACAGTCCAGAATATAAGAACGTGCGTAAAACACACGCGACTTCTCTCTTCCTGTTGCAGAAGCTGATAACGAGTTTATTGCACTTGCATCCTTCCCAGCTTGTAGCCGTGGACTTTGCACTGTTATTTCTTGTGCCTTCAGCGGCTGTGAGCTGCGACCAGCGTCCTGCATGCGAGCCAGACGCGTCTTTGCGAGGCTAGATGCGTTTCGGATGCCCCCCTTGCTGTGTGAGACGATGCTCCCTGGCTCCGTTTCAAACATCCTGGGCTACTGTGGGGATAGAAACCAATTTAATTCTTTTTAATTCTCTCCTCCAGAGTCCCTGGTCCTGGTGGGGACAGCCTGGTGGCTCTGCCTTGTGCTGGAAGGGGACAACATTGCGGCTGCTGCCCTGGCGTCCACTTGAGTGATCCTCCCTGTGTCTCTAGTGGGGCTCGTTTGCCTCTGAAAGGAGTTGCTTAGATATTGAGTTATCTCGATTGGAAAATTGAGCTGTCTGGCACCTTGTGAGGTGTCATGTAGCCATCGATGCCTTTGCCGTGGTCCCAGGCTCCTCAAGGCGGACTCAGGAACCAAGTTCTAAGCCTCTTGGTTTGAACACAACTTAAAACACACCCATCTTGTCTTGCAGCGCCCAGGTGCATCTTCCACCTGAGCTGTTCGTGTTGCTTCAGAGGCTGGGTCTAAATTAAACTTCCCCAAATTACCTGGGGCCATAAGCCTGGTCCCTATGGCTGTTGTCACTAGAATGGACCAGCCTGCAGGGCTCTGACCACAGGAACATGCTCACGTGGGGCAGGGTTCCTCATGGCTCTCGTTGGTGACTCCATAGCAGGGAGCTGAAGGAGACGTGAGATACCTTCATGGGAGACCACGATCTCTTGGATCCCATGTGTTTCAGCAGTGAGAGGTACCAGGGTGGTTTGGCATGTCCGTGGTACTGTAGCACAGTGCAAAATCCCAGGACTGGTCCAGATGGGTCAATCCCCAGGAAGGAAATGTTGGATCCTCTTAGCAACAGCTTGAAATTCATTAGCCTTTTTTTTTTTTTTTTTTTTTTCCTTCCTTCAGGGAAGTGAACACATGTGGGAATAGCAACCTCTTGATCGTGAGTTAAGCGAGCAGATAGGACAAGACATGTTTGTTTATCAAAATACTAATCCGTGCCAGGGGGATGGGATCGGGTGTGTTCTGGGCAAGGCAAAATAGCCCGGCTGCAGTAACCGGGAGCAAACACAGCTGTGTGTGCGTGTGCGCCCTGTTAATTGGAGCTAATCTCTTTGGGGAGTCCCTGCTTCAGATTGCTTCCAGAGATCCAGCGCCCTTTATTAATCTACATTGATAATTGCAGCTTTAGCACTACTAACCGGGGAGTTCTTAGGAAGCAGAGGCTCTCCTGGAAGATCCCTGCAGGTGAGATCCCCAGGGTGAGGACCAGCATCATCCTGTGTCTGCACCAGGGACTGGAAATTGATTCCAGGAGGTGTTTTGGATCCGCAGAAAGCAGCTGCAGGAGTAACCTGGACTCATTCCTGCAAAAGGGACTTTATCATGGCCATGTCTGCAGGAGAGGAGACCTCCTCGGGGACGCAGCATCTCGGGACATGCAGTGACTATTGCAGAACAGGGCCTGGGCTGTTCCCGAGATTAAAATGCTGCCTGTTATACCCTTGGTGTCTGTGTTTTAAAGGACAAGTTCAGGTTGTGAGAGTGGGGAAATGCTATAAACGGTTAAAAGGTAGGGAGAATAATTTGTGCTTAGGGAATAGGAGTGCTCATCTTGCCTCTTCATCAAAAGCTCCACTTCTCGAGTGTGTATCTTTGTCAGGGAGGAAATGGTGGGTATCAGACAGCTCCTCGGTCTATCCAGTAACTCCAGTCTGGAAGCTAAGGCTGAATGAGTTCACTCTAGAATGAGACATGTATAAGTGTATATTTATTTTATGAACTGCATTTAATCGCTGGAACAAACACTGGAAGCAAAGGGGCTCGTCCTTGTCTCGACATCCCAGGTCGAGGCTGCCCTGGGAGGAAGATGGATCTTGGCAAAAGCGCATTAGGCTCTGCCCTGCGAGAAGCGGATAAGATTAATGGGCTGTGACACCCAGCAGGGCAGTGGCCGTGGTCTTGTGGCCCCTGGTGGTTTTTAGCGTCACGAAGATGTGGTGTGTGGCCAAGGCAGGGACAAAGTGAGACATACAGGGCAGGTTGCTGCTGGTCGTCACCAAAGCACCCCATGAGCTTGGCCGTCCTGGAAGCAGAAGGGTGGTGAGTGCTGCCCTCCTGGCTTGCAGTAGTGGGTAGCAATGTAACCTCTAGGGAGCTTTAAGAGAAGGTGCTGGCTGCTGTCCAGAAATGATCTTACCCATGGGACTGGGGTGGGACATCCAGGGTAGGTGGCAAACCACCTGGGCACTGTTATCCCTTCACACCTTGGCTGGAGAGATCGGACCTGGCTCGGTTGGATCCCACAGGATGGAGGCAGCTGTGAGCGCTGGTGTTTCGGTGGCCGTGGGTTGTCCTCCCTGGCTGTCACCGCAAGGGTTGACCCTTGCACATGGCCATCCTGCTCCATCTGTTGTTCCCCGAGATGGGAGCTCTGCTGGCGTGAGGGACCTGGTTGCTGCAGAAGACCATGGGGCTTCTTGCACTCAGTGCGCATGGATGTGACCCAGCTGGATGGGCTCATTCCTGGGGATTGGTACCTCCAGCAGCCACTCCAGGTTGTGCAAGAGAAGCTCAGGCCATTTCTCCTCCAGGATGAAATAAATGTTCACCCTACCCATGGTCTGGTGCAAGCTCCACACGCAGACCCCGTATCCCACCCATGCAGGCAGCCGTGGTCCTATGTCAGCCAGAAAGTAGATGTGCAAAGGGGCCACGCAGGCGTTAAGCTTGTTAGTGTCATTGCCGGTGCCTGCAAAGCCACCCACAGGGTCTGCCAAATGCATGGGGACATGCAGGATGGTCTCCTCAGCATCATTTTCTCCCAACTCCATGGCTTGCCATTCAGAATGCCTGCTCAGAAAAATAGAATTTATCCACGGGACTGAAATTCAGATTGCAGCTCATGTGGTGCTGTAGCCTCTTACTGCTGGGTCATCGGGACAGCCCTCATTTTGTCTTATCCTGTTTATCTGAATGAAGCAATTTGTAAGGACGTTTTCCGTGAATCGATATATCCATCCTTGTATTGTGCCTGGGAGGTTTAATTTGCTCTAGATACTGCACCAAATATTTCGTTGTCCTGAATTGCTCCGCGGAGTCCTGCCTTGGAGAGGGAGGAAGGAGAAATGGAGTTTCTCAGCCCCTCTTAAAGTTGCATCTCCCAACATGGGCTGAAGAGATGAGGGAGGGTGAACGTGAAATAGTTGCTCTAGGTATGTGAGTGGAGCTTGAGGAATTTGTACACGTGCCAAGCAATTCCTGATGTTACAAGTCTTGGGGAAACCAAAGCCAAAAATAAAGGGAGGGAGGGAAAGCTTTCCTTTTGAAGGATACCACTGCTAGGAAACCTCAGTTACAGGTACATTTCCCTTTCATATTTCAGTGTGGCATTTCCTGTCAAGAGGAATTGAAAAATTCCTGTTGCACTGCACCACATCCCCTTCCGAAAACTGCTTTGGCAAGCTAGGGAGCATGTATCTTTTGAAAGTGATGTGTGCATGTTTGTTTAAGAAGCCCTACCACAGGATCTACTTGGAAAAGGAGGGTTCAAAAACTCAGCTCTGCTCTACAGGTAGAAGTCAAAAATACCACTAAGATCCCTGGTCCTGAACTTGTTCCCATTGCTTTATCCACTGGAGCATCCTAGGGGCGGTCTAGCAGGGCTGGAGCAGTGATCCTGGATGGATTCCCTGCAGAGACCTGGGGTGTTCTGGGGACCTCTGAACGGATCTGACGTGGGCTGGATGCAGGGATGCTTGAGGGCAGGTCCAGCCTTACTTTCCATCTTGCTGTGCCTGCCCAACCCGTGCGCCAGGGGAACCCTCTGCTTCCCATTTGGAGCGCTTTCGAGATCATCTTGCAGCTCTTCGGGATCAGAGCTTGCTCTGGGAAATCCAGAAATGTCCCCAGCACCAAAACACGCCATGAAGAGCGCGCACGGTCTCTGGTTCTGTTCCTTTGTCGCCGCCAAGAACCACTGGGTTGCACCCAACATTTATTTCAGCACGATGTCCTTTCTTTTGTTGCTGTTTATTGGGAAAGTCGGTGTGTGCGTATATATAAAAAATGCATTTGTGTATTTTTAACATAGCTGTTGGTAAGTTGTTGCACTTGGAGCGTGGGGCCACCTGGCAGAGGAGGGACATTTCCGTCAGTCACCTGCCTATGGGACCGACATCCTTGCGGTGTTCCTGGTAGTTCAGCTCTGCTTGCGCCAGGTCAGAAGAAAAGGATTGTCGGGGAGTGAGCCAAAACCTGT
Source organism: Crypturellus tataupa (assembly GCA_034781795.1). Classification (NCBI taxonomy): domain Eukaryota; kingdom Metazoa; phylum Chordata; class Aves; order Tinamiformes; family Tinamidae; genus Crypturellus; species Crypturellus tataupa. The sequence continues at coordinate 4,207,374 of JAWLRI010000086.1, forward strand.
TGAAACCTATTTAGAAATGCTCCGCCCAACGTGAAGAGGCTTCAGGTGAAGTCTTTCTTGGCACAAGTGGAGGGACCTGGTTGCTCTCAGTTGAATCACAGCCTGGCCCAAGTCCTCTAGATGCGGGTCCACCTGGTGGCCCCATTCCCGTTTCCCCGCACCCGTGTTGATGTGTAGTGTCACCTGCATGTCCCTACATCAGTAAAAAGATGCAGCCTCTGGCTGCCTGCCTCGCTCTAGGTTTGCTGCTCCTCACCTGGGTTACACATTGGACCTGAAGGCAAGGTCAGAGCATCGTCATGCCCAAAACAAATGGGAGCAACCACCTAAAATGGTCATTTCAAATAATTACCCCGATGATTTCTCTTCCCTTTCCTCCTCCCGTGTTCTTCCTTTGGCCCTGTGTCCTTCACCACCCAGGGGCTGTCTGGATCCGCTCAAGATTTATGGTAAAAGGGAAATGTTATGCGTGTAATTAAAACGTGGCATTGCCGGGTAGAAATGGGATTTGGTGCTTATTGCCGCGCCGCTTTTCTCACGCGCAAGGTTGAACTGATTGATTACTGAGGTCTGAGATTAAGTATCCCCCCGAGCTCCGCTGGTATTGAATGGGGCGGGGGGAGGGCGGGAAGGACGAGGATGGTTTTCCTGGGAGGCCAGGAGAGCCCGGGAATGTCGAGGTCGGGCATTGCGGAGGCTGCGGGCGCCGCAGGAATAGATCCAAATCCGGAGCTTTGTGCCGTGCCCGCGCTGCTGGTGGGCTCCTTGCTCCGAGCCAGTCCCCGCCTGGCTACCTCCCTTTCCCATGGGAACTCACCTTATTTACTTACTTTTCCTAGTTTCTCCCAACCCCTCCGACGTATTTTTAGCCAGCTCTGGGAGACACCAGCGTTCGGGGGCGTTTTGGGGGCGTTTCGCCACGTGCCTCGGAGAAACCCACGTTTTCCCGCTCCTGGAATGCTTCCCTTGAAGTCTAATTTTAGCTAATGGGGCCGGGATCCCCGGAGGGAGCAGCGGAGGTTTCCTATCGGCGCAGACCTCAAGGAACCCGCACGCAAACACAAGCGAGGCAGAAGCGCTCGGGTTTATTTCTGCAAATTCTTTCGCAAAGGGTGTGCCGTATTTTGGGAACGCGGGCACGCACCGGCTTTGTTCTCCGGGAGTCTGGCCCGGGCGGGTATTTCAGGTCTTCCAAGATGCAATCAGAATAATTAGTTACTGTCTGTTTGTACCTTCTGTTTTTATTGCAGACTTTCCAAAGGGCGGATTTCGCTTTTCAGAGCGCTGCATAAGTGTCGCTTAATCGTGAAGCATCTGATTTCCTCCCGGTTATCTGTCATGCTGCTTATGTAAGTACAAAAAAACAACAAAAAAAATCAATGTGGGGGGTGGATTCTGCTCAAGGGGTTTTGGAAAGGTTATTCCCTGTTGCCGCTGGTTCAAGTGCGAGCCCTGCTCGGTTTCCAGTCTGTGGGATGATCACAGGGCTATGTGTTTTCATTGGCACTTGATGACCCGGCTGCTGTAATGGTGTTGCTTTGGGCCAAGCCTTTGTGGATGTCCCAGTGGAGTGGCTGGATCAGTGTCATTGGGTGGAAATTTGGGGATAAAAACCACCTTTTTGCAGAAAGAGCGAGCTCCTGCTTGCGTCTGTGCCATCTTGGCGCCTTTACTCTGGGATGTCCCTTTCTATCTACCAAAAAACGTGCTTTTCCTGGGAAGACGTTGCCGTTGGTTTGCCAGGATTGGGAACCAGCCTGGTTTGCAGCTTTCCCTTGCACATGTGGTGCAGGAAGGAGTGACGTGGCGGATAAAGGATAAAGGAGGCGGATAAAGGGGATGTGAAGGAGACGTGAGGGCTCCGGACGAGCCGATAACGCAACATTTCTCCTTCTGCAGCTCTTGCGGAGCTGCAATTCCAAGCACGGCCGCGGCGGGCGATGGATGCGGATCTGCCGGCTTGGGCATCCCGCAAATTTTCCCCTGCCTGCTCCCGCCTCGGGGGTCAGGCCCTGCACGCTTTAATTAGCTCTCGCCAGGGATTACAGACACGGGAAGCTCATTAGGGGGCAGGTGCTGGCGTGAGGCCTCCTGCGGGACGCCGTGCAAATAGGCTTGCGTTTTCCGTGCGCTTTTCCACAATAACAGCGTGGGATGCAGGTTCCCGCTTCCTGGCTGCATCCCAGCCTCGCTCCAGCCGCTCCGAGGCCTCTGGGAATGGGTGCTGGCTCCATCCTATGGAGCAGAGCACCAAGTCCTGGATGGCGGCAGCACATCCTACATCCCCCGATGCCGCAGGTCTCCCGAGCTGCCCTGGCTCTCACCGCTGCCATGGGAAAGAGCTGATCGGACGAGGATGCTTCCTAAGGGAGACCGTCGGCTTCGATTTTCCCTGTGACATTTACTGAGCGTGAAAGCATTTGCTCTCTCGGTTATATAAAATGCTCCTTCAAGAACTGTAAGGATATTTTTTTCCGGGAGTGCCCTGTTTCCTCAGTGGTGCCTTGGCCTATAAGTGAGGATTCCTGCTGCCCCGGTGTGTCCTGCCACCTGATAAAGGAAGCTCATAACACTTGGCTTTATTTAGGTAGAAAAATGAAGGTATTTTATGCTTCATCCTCTTCTTTGGCACCAGAAAAACACCCCAGTGACCGAGGGCACCAAAGACAGACCCCGATGTATAGACCTGGTGCTGTCAATTTTTTTTTGGATGCTTTACATTTCATTAGAAGGGAGGTTCAGCCTGCAAAAACACAGCTGAGGAGCTCAAAACGGAGAAGCCAGGGATCCAAATGAAGCCGCAGGATGGTTGCTCTCCAAAGCCTTCTTCCTATGGAGATTCCCAATGGAGGTGGGGGCCATCTCGCCCCCGGGGCATGAGGCTGGCTCTGGCTCCCCCTCCAGCACCCCCGGCTCTCCTCATAAAACTCCAAAGAACCAGAACCTTGGCCTGGTTTTGATTTTAAAAATAACTTGCACATTTGGAAGCTAAAGTTTCAGAAGGGAATGGGATAATGGCTTTGATCGTGGCAGCTAGAGATCAAGGGAGGGCTTTCTCGGTTTTGCAGCATCAGATGGAAAATATATTGTAGCGTCTAGACTTTATCATCCCAGAGCAAGGGCTTTTTTCCCCCATTTTTTGCTCTTTTACAGAAGGTCTAATCCCAAGTCCGTGTAAAGTTGACAGGAAGGCTTCTTGGGAAGGGAGCCTGGCTTTGGTTTTGATGGTGTCCAGAAGCAAGTTGAAAGAGGTGGGAAGCGACGTTGGACTTGGACGGACTCGTGCGTTTACGGGCCGACCGCTTCCCATTAGGCTGTTGGCATGGGTGGAAGTTTCAGAGTTGGCAGCAGGGAGATCTGAGGCGGGGATGGACCTCGTGACAGCCACGTGGTCCCCGAACGCTTCATCCTGGTGGCTCTGCAGCACGTGGAAGCGCTGGTTGTCCCTCTTAACCTATAGTTGCTGTCAGGGCAATATAATAATTGTAGATGTCCATGTCTGCTGATGCTCAGAAACAACTCCAGCTTCTCAGTCTAGGTAGAAAATGCATTATTTTTTCCCATACTTTTTTAAAGTCTGTGGAACAAGATCAGACACAGAGCTGCAGTCTCTTAGGGTGCTTCGAATAACCTCGAAAGCTGCCCAAAAGATGAGGAGATGCTGGGTTTGCTGATTCTCTTCCTGAGTGTCCCTGTAGCAGCTGGACTTTGGTGTGTTGGAGGCAAATGAAAAACATGGAAAATGAGCACGTTTGGAAAATGTGTGAGTTGAGGTTGTTGTGCCTCTGCCTCTGGTCATTTATTTGTGCTTTTTGTTTGAGAGAGGGGAAAAATTGCCCTTGCCATTCTGTTTTCTTTTCCGTCAATTACTCTTTGAGGCACATTTGTTTCCAAGTATGAAGCCATGCAAATGCTGACCCGTAAACACTTTCCAGTGTGAAAAAATGTATTAAAATAGGGCTGGAAGGGATCTTGAGAGGTCACCTTGTCCCCAAGGCAGGATCAGTTAAATCCACTCCTTGAGCTGGAATGCGATCGTGTTTGTTGGGAGCTGTTTTCTCGTAAATTATGCATGAAGCAAAGGCAAAAAAACTATCAAATAATGCTGCCAATATGTGTGTGCAAGTCTCCCTCTGAATAGGCTTATGAAATTCAAATTATTTTCTGCCTAGATGTGGGAAATGAATGCTAGGGCTTGCTCCAGAGCAATTCAAATTAATACTCCCGAGTAGCCTTCACTGTTCCGCCTGGGTCTTTCCCAAAATGCTGTGGCTTTTATGAATATTTAGGTGTTTATCCGAAGTGTTTATCTGATGTGGAGCAATCCCAGGAGCCCCACAGAGATAAGAAGCTTCTCGTGTTTGTTGCTTCTCGTGAAGTAGATGTGAACTTTTGGCGTGCAAACAGTTCTCCAGATGACCCCATCTTGAGTTGGAGGAATCCTTCCCAAATAAACCCCCCAGCAACCCATGTCCCAGCACTGGGGTTATCTGCAGGGTCCTTCCCTAGACAGCAGCAACATCAGCATTCTTGAAATCTATGGCCATCTTCCTCCTTGACATCTGCAGGATTTAGAGCTGTGCCATCCTGAAGAGAGTAGGATAGGTAGTCCTATCATCACTCAATTAACTTCCATCACATGTTCCTCAATCCTACCTTTGTGTCCTGAATGGTGGATTGAAATGAAACCATACACAAGAAACCTAGCTTGATCCCATTGCCTTTCAAAAGGCCTGCAGAGCTGCAATGTGTCTGTTTTCCCTGTTTTAGCTCCCGATTCCATTGATGGATTGTTTTGAAGGAAGCTTGTGTAGCCAGCTGGATGCTGGCTTGCTTTCGGGCAGCGCTGGGTCGATATTAGCATTCACGCAGCCCAGGTGGTGACTGATTTGCTTTCATCATCTTGTGCTTTTGCCAACCAGCTCATCATAGGTGATATCAATATCCATCGGTCTTTGACCGTGGGGCTGGCTTGGGTTGCTGCAGCAGCCCATGTGCACATTGAGAGTCACGATGCCTGGCAGCATTATTCCATGGCCAAATGCATGCGCCGAGATCGTGGCTTTGATTTGTTGCAGATGGCTCGCTGGATATAGTCTTAAGGCATTTCGCCAGCCCATTTTATATCCGTGTAAAAGTGATTGGCATCTCTATCAATAAAGCTGCTGTGGAATTATAACTCTAAATATGTGTATTCATTAAGTTATTTTTATATCTCAAGTGGCTTGCTGTTCTGGCTTACCAGGAGTGAGCCATGTTCTTTGCATGCATGCTGTTCGCAGCCCCAAAATAAACTATCATAAACCACAGCTTTTGAGATTTCTAAAGTCTTTTTCCCTTGGAAACAGATCTGTGCCAGCTGCCCATGGGTCCCCCACCTGCTGCAGTGGGACAAAGGACCCCACTTTTAGACAGGCATCCACTGGGGATGGGTCTGCTCCAAACATCACTGCAGAGAGAGGACCAGGAATGGTAGCATCTCCAAACATGGGAAAATGAACTCTTGGATTTTTTTTTGGTGTGAGCTTATACTGATCGCACAGATCCTGTGAGCTGTTCAGTGCTCTGCAGTGAGACCCAACGCACTGGCCAGGAAAATGAATGTGACTTTGTTGGAGCATTTAGCCCTATGGACAGATAAATACCATTTGTGCTGTGGAGAAGGTTCCCTCCATCCATGTCCATGGGTGCAAGCCCTGCAAGGGCTTCCCTCCCTCTGCAGCACGGGAAAAGGGTCTTGTGGCCTCGTTTGCCCTTCCCTGCTGTCACATCGACTGCAGAAGCATTGAAGAAAGACCCCAGATTTGCTCCAGGCTCTGCTGTGAGCTGCAGAGAGTGGCGATGAGCAGAGCTGAAGGGAAAGCCTGGCCACCTGCATATGGACATATATACATATATATATATAGATAAACGAGAGCTGGTATATTTAGCTTGGTCTCTGAGTAGGCTTTGGAAAATGCTGCAAACTTTTTTGGGGGAAGGAGGCAGGGGCAGGAGGAGGAGATGTTTTTCTTCTCCTTTTAAAGCATTTGAATATTCCTTCGTAGATTATGAAGCATAGAGCTCCTGTGCCTGAGAGGCAGATCAGCTGCTTTGCATTCCTCAGTAATAAAGTGCATTGTTTAAAGTTAATCTACTTTTTCTGTTTGTTTTTAGTTTAGTTCCCTACTTAAAGGGAGCTTATAAAAGTGGCCTGTCCATCTGGTGCTTCTTCCTCATCACCAGCCATTCAGCGAGTCCCTTGGCTGATTTTGTCCTCTCAAATCCTTTCATTTCAAATATGTCAAACTGCAACAAGCTTGGTACAAACTGGCATCAGGATAGAGGGGTGTTACTTTTTTTTTTTTTATTGAAGCAAAAGATGCAATGAAAACTCCATCTGTGCTACACATCAGGGCATACACCTAAATGTTACAATATCGAAGCCATGGAAGGTGCTTCAGCTGGATTTAGCAGTTCCAAGACACCAGAGCTCACGCTGCGGAGTCTGCACATACGTGTGTGTGTTGCTGGGGGGACTGTGCTCATATGTGGATTCTCTGATGTCTAATAAAAGTAAGTTTGTCCTTCAGCCTTACTATAAACTTCATTTATATTGCCTAGGCTCACAGGTACAAATCTGGAAACGTCCTTTCATTAGTTTGGTGTTCATAGAGCTACCTACTCCCTCCTCCTACCTCCATTCTTTTTCCAAGTGCAGCGTCTTTTCATAGCAGGATGGATCCAATACCCCAGCGACTTTAGAGGCACTTACATGTCTTGGTGTTTTGCTGGGGCTGGTTCGACCCTCTGTGCTGTTTTTCATGAGCAGGCTGAGATGGTGTCAGGAGAACATCCTGATAGGAGCTGCTTGTGCAAATGCATGAAGGATCCTGGGGCTCCTTCACTCCAGTTTTCTGTGTTAATCTGGATGCTGGGAAGGGAAAGCTGCTGGAAATTGCAAGTACTGAAGGGGAAGTTTTACAGCACCGCTGAAAGCCTCCTCTTTCATCGCCAGAAAGCTGAGTGGATGAGCAGCAGATGTAGAGGGAGACTCATCAGGTGTGAGTGGTGTCCCCTGTCCCACATCTCTCGTGACATGTAAGCTCAGCGTTGTGGCCCTGTGGTGGAGCTCAGATTGGTGTTCAGCCAGTTTTTTTCAGTGATGGGTGTCTATACATTTCTCCGTGTGTGGACATGATTCTTTGCATTCTGCCAGAGCTTGAGTGTTTTTGAGGAGCTATGTTTTGGGGCTTTTTTCTTCTCATTTGGTGTCTTATTTTGCTTAATAAGAACACACCGAAGACCTGGGAGCCTAAAATAAGACTGTCTATTACGCATTACCTGATTAGACGCCATGGTAATAAGCGTCTGCATCTAAACCTGGATTAGCCAGGGAGCAGTCTCGGGATGGATTTGCATAGCATGCATGCCATTTCCTTCTGATGTGTTGGGGGAACGACTGAAATCTAATGTCTGAAGCATTCCTGTGCTTCAAGCATTCCTCTTGATCTGTGGGTTCCTCCTCCCACACGGCAATCAGCTGTACAAAAAAATGCCTGCGATTTTCAGGAAGTTTTTTTTTCCCTATCTCCCTGCTCTTGGAATTCAGGTTCAAGTTGATGGTAGCTCTGGCTGCTAAAAATTGTCTGTTACGGAGCTGTGAAGGATTTTGTCTTACATCTCTTTCTAGAGGCATTTATTTGAGGGAGTTTTGTCTCCCCGTGGCAGTCTGTGTCTGTAGTGAAGGGAATCTGAGGTTTTCCAGTATCTGCATGCAGCTCCTGCAGCCTTTAGTTGCAGTGTTGCAGGTCTGGTCCTGGAGGGTGTTGTGGAATCCAGAAACAACTCAATGTCTTTCCCTTGTAGACAGCGTTGGGATCTTGGACGGTGCCAGCTTAGCTCCCTCTTGGATTCATCCATTAACTTAGAATAACTCGGAGCTCAGGATAACTTGGAGCTGTTAATTGGGAGCAGAGGATCCCCAGGTTAGGTAGAGAGGGAGGCAGATGCAGGGCCTTGGTGGCAGGGGACAGGAGTGTCACACGGCAGCATCTTCATCCAGGGCTGCTGTGTCCCGAGGTGCAGGCACCCGTGTGTGCAGCTGGAAGAGCCTGGATCAAGCGGAGCTGGAAGTAAACATTTGCTGTGGGTTGTTATTGGCAGTTCAGTTCGAAGACAGACATAATTAGCCTTATCTAGCCATTTCCTGCTTTCCGTGCCGTGCCTGTGCTTAGGAAATCATTACCTTTGGGTATTTTGAGCAGAGATGTGCTGACTGTACTGCAGCCCCTCGACTAGAATGCCCTGTCTCCACTCGTGTGCTTTGTTTTGATTTTTATTTTTGTTTTTATGGCTATGCTTAACCGCTTGTGAACAGAATAAATGCAGCCCTCTCCACCTGACCTATTTGCTTGGCTTGCTTCTGACCCTCATAGCGTGGCGTGATACGGGACAGGCACGAGGAATAATGTGGAATTCACTGGATTTCAAGCTCAGTTAGGCCTGCTGGACCATGCTGGGGTATTAACTGTGTTGTCTGGGTTATATTGAAAGAAAAGGTGAGCTGGTTAATGGAAAGGCTGCAGCCTTGAATAGCTCCTGTGAGTGAGGAACTCAGTCATGACCCTCACCAGCTAGGGATGTTTTGGCTTCCAAAGCTTTTGAAGAAATCTGGGGGAGCTTTGATACATCCGCAAGGAATTTTTCCATTGGAGAGCTGGGTTGACCTGCTGTCAATCGAATAAATTGCCCTTGGAGCTAGGAAAGGAGGGGAGGTTTGAGGGAGCATCGTGGAGCTGCTGATAACCAAGGAGAACCTGGAAGTCTGTTCCGACAGCTCCATCCATGATGGGGCTAGTCCCAGATATCGAGACACTGAGTCTGGCCCTCCAAAAGATGAGATTACGTGAAAGACTTCAAAAGCAGTTATCTTCTCTCAGGGTCTTTGAGCCTCTTAGAGTGCTCTTGGGTCCCTTTTCAAGCATTTCTTTGCAGCTGAGAGGCTGTTTTTTTTCTTCTCTTAATGAAAATGGAGATCACTGTGTAAATATCTGCAGGGACAGGAACTTGGGGTTGCACTTTGAGGGTGAGTGCTCTGTGAAACCTGCAGAATTATCAGCAGGAAAGACATCCCGAGAGCCCCGGTGGGGAAGGCAGCTGCTGTCACTGTGATATTGCCCCTTCCGAGGGAAGATTTTCTTCCTGGAAGCATTTTCTCCTTGAGCGCAGAGGCTTTTCGTTTAAATGGCAAAGATTATAGCACAGAGGCTATAGACATAGAAGCAGACAGCATGCCTAAAGCTTTAGCAATGCTGCAGCTATGCCATTTGCACTCTGAAATGTTTGGGGAAAAAAAAAAAGATTTGCTTAAACCAATGCAAAAAAAACCCCAGTGTACGTACTTGATACATTTAAATTTGGTTTATAGTGACGTTACTGGTGCTGATACTTCCCAAAATTAGGCTAAATGCCACTATCAAATGGCCTCTATTGATTTTTAAATGCATCCTCTTGGGATTTAGCTGGTTTTGGATGTGCCAGCCATGAAGTTAAAGCTGCTCCAGTGCAGTGAGGTACCTGCCTTGCTGTGTCCTTGTGCTGGGAGACCTGCTGGTTCAGTGTAGCAGGACCTTGGCATTCCTGTTTGAAGGGCAAAATCCCCCATGGACAGTGAAACCCTTTGCCTTTGGGATGTGTAACAACATCAGTTCCTTGAATTTTACTCCTCACCCCTATAGTTTTCTATTTTGAGGATTAAATTCTTGTACAAGCTAATGGCCCAATGCCAGTAGCTTTGTTAAACAGAATCCATGCTCTTTAGAGCAGGCTTCTTTTTGCCATCATCTAGATAATGTTGCATAATCTAGATAATGTTGCTTGTGCATTAAAAAATATAATTAAGTCTTCCAATTAGACTTGCCTGTCCCGGTTGCCTGCTTTGTTTTATTTATTTATTTTAACGTTTAAATGTGAACAGAAGCATTTTAGTGTAATGTGATAAAACCTGCTGCTTTTAGCAGCCCTGCTAATAGCGGAATTAGCATCGGAACTATTCTGATTTCTGCGTGCTATTCCTGGAAAATTGTGCAAAACGCAATCGTGAGCGAAGCCGGCTCCTGTGCACGGCTCTGCCGGAGTGCTGGGACGTATCGGTGTCAGCCCTCCGTGCGGGGAGGAAAGTGGCCAGCGGGCAGTTTTCTGCTATCAGACATTTTAATCACGGAATTCTTAACCCTAAATTCTTACTTTAAGGGGGAGGAAAAAAAATCACTGCAGATTAAGTTCAGGATTTTCAGGTCCTTAAAGGAAAATCAGCGCTGAGGATCCCCTGCGGCACGCGGGCCAGCTGATTGATCTAGCACACGTGTTTGGTTCGGTTTGGGCACCTCGGGGACGGGAAGTGTAATGATGTGCTCAGACGTGGAGCTGTAAGGGCCTCTCCTACTAATGGTTCCCGTTTCAAGCAGCCTCAGCGGAGTTTGCGTTTCAAAAGAGGAGAAAACCCCACAATCTGCTGGGGGTTAAAGGGATTTGTTTCTGAGGCAGAAATTGCACGAGGCGCTGTTAGCCTCACCTCAAACACGGATAATCCTCAGATCTCCAAGCACATGACCCTAAATTAGCCGGTTGGGACTAAGCTGGTCGCTCCTCATTTTGCTGCCGCGTTGCTGGTTCTGGATAGCACGGGACAGCGAGGGTTTGCTGCTGCCCGGCCTCAAAAATCCGGATTCCGGTGCCAAATTAATTAAGCGGCTTAAACAGAGGGAAAACCTGCCTGCCTTCCACCCGTTTTACAATTGCAGAGCCTGTCTCTCCCTGGGGATTACCAGCGAAACGGGGAGCACTGAAACGGAAAGTTCAGCCAGGAGGCTTTGCATACAATAAATCAAAGCCCTAATCCAAATATTCATTGGAGGAAGGGGATAAAAAAAAAAGAAAAGAGAAGAAGAGGAGAATTAAAATGAAGCCGAGCTGTTATTGAACTGTTGTTCTCCAGGAAAGGGCTAATTGGCAAACAAATGTTGTGCAGCAGCGGAGAGTGCAGCCGCGCTCCTGCCGCTTGCTGTCGTTGGCCTCGGCGTTGCATCCTCCAGGAAGGGATGTGGAGTCCGGAGCAAGCTCAGGGAGGAAGCAACTTGCATGCACATCCTTTGGGATGAGGAGCAAAACGTTGGGGTGGGAGCCCTCCTCCTGGCAGCCCGGCAAGCCCTGATCTGGGCTGGAAGATGGTCCCTGCGCTTGCTGCATCGGGAGCTTTCTAATTATCCGGGAGAGAGAGAAGTGCTGCTAATTACATGTAATGCACGATACGCTGCGGTGGGTTTAATAGTCTGATAGGATCAGCCTCCTTGGGGCGTTTTTTTGCTTTGTGTGAACGTTTTGGGCAAAACCAGCAATGAAAAGGGAGCAGGGCTGGATCTCAGCCTGTGAAAACCCTCCTTGCTGGGGATGGAGCAGAGCTGGAGCAGGATGAGGTCTCCCATCGCTCTGGGACATCCACTGGTTATTTTAGCAGCGCACTGCACTCACTGGCCATGCTGAGTCGAGGAAGAATATGTGAGATGAAGAACGTTTCTGACCCTCCACATCCACCTTTGAGGCTTCTGGCTTCTGCAAAAGAAGAACCACAGATGTGCCTGCCTGTTGGAAAAATGCACCATTTCTAGAATTTGGGTCACTTAGCACCCTAGTGAGCACAGAAAAAAATATATATATTTATATAGGTTCCCAAACTGGGTCTTATCCATGGTTGCACATTTGTTGTCCTTCTTCCTGAAATAAATGGCATTCACCCAAGCAGATCTCCTGGAGTTCAAGTAAGAAACAGTCTGTAGTGACGTAGGCAGAGGACCTGGTGCTGGCATGAGGCTCTTCACACGTTAAATCTATCAATTTTAACCAAGGGCTTTTGACCTCCTGTGGCAGCTCTGTGCCACTCATAGTCTTACTGACCAGGGCACTCTCAGCAAGGTTGGGTTTTATCCTCTAAATTAAGAAAGGGCATTTTTCCCACGGCATCTTCCCCACTTGACCGTATCGGTGGCATCGACGGTGTTGGTGAATGGAGATGCCCAGGGCTGCATCCCGCAGTGCCGCCCGCGTGTCCGACTCTGCGCGACGCCAGCATGGATGCTGGAATTCCCCGGTTTGGAGTCAGGGAGGACCACAGTGGCCAGAGGTGTCTTTGCCTGGGCCACCTGGGCTGTCCCCTCAGCTGCGGGACAGCAACGTGGAGGCAATGGTCCGGATTTTTGCTCCGTTGCCAAAGCCCGGGATTCTGCTCCCGGAGTTGGTTGCAGACGTGCGCCGGCAGCACGGGCTGATCCAGGCAGCCAGGGAAGCTATTGAATATTCAAGCGGTAATTGCTGCTCTTGTTTCCTTAAAGCAAAGGAGGAAGCAACACCAGGGTCCAATTTTCTCCTAATGACTGATTTCATTAAGCAGTGCTCAGGGCAATGTAGGCTTATTTATTTATATTTTTATATATTTTTTTTATTTTTATTATTTATTTATTAGGGTGGCAGGGGCATCCTCATCTCTATTTTATGGCTGCTCACTGAAGCCCTTCCTCGCTACCCTTCACCCTGATCTCCTCCTGATGTCCTCTTGCTTAGCCTTTTCCTCCAGCCCTCTCTGCTGTGGGTCACCTGCTCTATTTAAATCCCCTGGCAAATGCCTTGTTGGTGCCTGGGATGGAGCCAAGGACGTTTTCCGGCAGGAGGAGTGGCAGTAGGAGGAGTTTGTGCCAAAATTTAGCCCAGGCTCCTTGGAAGTGAGCAGTGTCCTGCAGGTGCCACACACTGGTGCTGCCCCAGGTGTTGCATTACCTGCCACCAGTGCCTGTTAATGGGGGACGGGGACGCAATTTCCACATCTCGTTGCTTGAATGGTTTGTTAGCTCAGAGAAGACAGATTTCCCTCATCTCCTCCAGCTTTATTTCCTATGTAATTAATGACGTTCTACCCTGATAGTTCCCAAAGCTCATCGTGGTCCCCCTGGGGTGGAAAAACCGTGGATGAGGGATGGAGCTGGCCAACAACCAAAACAAATTCAGTTCTTCCCTGGGAGCACATGCAGTGCTGGTACCCTGCAAAAAATCAGCTTCACTCTTCACCCACTGCCATCTGTCAAACAAGTTCTTGGGCAAAACATGGATTTTTAATCTGCATTCCCAACAGTCATGAAAGGATCAAGCTGGGATAATTCTGCATGTGCCTAAGGGAGAGAAGTTGCTTAATTCCCTGCAAAATAAAGCTGGCCCTTTATAAATTCCTGCAGGTGCACAGCTGATGTGGGTTACTGGAGATGACCTTGATTGGACTCAGTGTGAGAACTAGTTCATGTACCTCTCTGATGGTCACTAGCCTCCAGCCTCATCTCTGCTGTCCTGTGAGCTCCTCGCAGGCAAATTTCTGCTCTTGTTTCTGTAAAAAATAAACCGGTTTGAGAGTGATTCTGCCTAGTTGATCCTGCCTTGTGATGTGGGGTTGGAGTAGAAGTTTCTGCAAAGACCCTTCCTGTGCCATCTTCTCTTGCTGTGCGTGTGCAGAGGTAGTTAAATTTAATTTATTCTGGCCTGCTTAATAGCACAAGCCACGAGGCACTGTTAGACTATGGTCTGACTTAAATATATAGATCTAATTAAAGTCAGATGCATAAAGAGGAGGCGGGAGCAGAGCATTTAACATATGCCACTGTATGGAACTGATCCCATTTCTTTGCTTAGTGCAAGTTGTCTAGATTGTAAAGAGCTGTCATTTTTTCCCCGTGTACAACTGATTTTGAGAGCCTTTACATGGAAATGCAAAGTCTGCACACCCTTACCTTGCTCTGGTGAGGTGCTATCTGAAAGGCTCTTAAGGACCTGCCAGGAAGCAGCGTTTTTGATTTTTATCCATCCCATTAATGAATATTCATCAGTGTTCTTAAGGGTTACACTATTTGCCTGCTAGCTGACGTATCCTTCCTCTTCCCATTTCTAGTCTTCATTGCTAATGACCTACAGATCATGCAGCCTGCACTACAGGGTTTGTTTTTAATTGTTTCTAAGTGAACATTAGGAATTTCAATAGCTGCACCGTTGGAACCAGCTCAAAAATACCTTGTCTTGGTTACTACGTGACTGTCTGGTTTAATGCCTAAAATAAAATCCTGCCTTTTTGGTCTGTCATTCAAACTTCACATTAAACAGCAACAGAAGCACGTATCTCCGAAGAGCAGGTGTTCCTCTGCTGAAAGCTTTCCTGGCGTTTCTGTAAGCCCAAATCATGCCTTATCCCTATCAGCAGCCCTCAGAAATGAGGCTGAGGAGGTGTCACAAGCAGGTGGAAGATGCCCTGGGGAGGACAAGGAGGGGACATTTTGGTTGGACACGTTTCCACCTCATGCATAGGTGTTTCACACTGCAGGGTCCTTGGGTTTTGTTATCCTCCCTCTTGACCTTGGGAAAGAAACTTCCCACTGGGTCTCAACCCCCTCCTAGAAACTCACGGATTCCAGCAGACTCCTAATGGATTTGCTCTGGTGCTGGCAGCCTGGGAGCTATGATGAGAGAGATTTCATGGCAGCTGAAATTCCTCAAATGGCTGCAATTTTATAGGTGCAAGATGCTGGATGCGAAATGTGGTTCGGGGCTCTTGGAGAAGAGGGGCCCTTCTGGACTGGGCATGGAGTAATCCCACAGCCCAGGATTTTCCTCCATAAGGAGAGAAAAAAAGTCTTCCTATCTCTCTCAGTTTCAATGCTGATTTTGCTGCATGTTAAAAGTACTCGGTCAAAAGCAATTTCAAGGGTCAGATTCTCAGTTAAGCGCGTAAAACCTGAATTTTCTGCAAGGACCTTATGGTGGGTAGCTGAGGTTTGCTGCTGCGAGTGCTGCAGGGATGGCTGTGCTGGGTCAGAGCGCAGGCGCATGGCCACGTGTTTGTAAACTGGTTTTTAAACTCCTTAAAAATCCCATTTTGCTGGTCAGTTTGCTTACTGGGATGTTTCTTTGCTGTGCTCACACCTCATAGGTGGTCCTCTTAATTTGCTGTGGGCTTCCCTCATGGATGGTAACTCTTTTGGTGCTGTAATCTGTTATTTGGTAGGTTCTTGGCATTTGCATGGTGTTTTCTGTGTGTCTCTCTGCTGCTTATTTCCTCTACCTGCTCTGCAGGTCCAGAGAACGGAGCAAACCAACCACTCACTTAGGCAGGACATAAACATCGCGTAGGAAAGTCGGAAGTACCAGCGCCGGGCGATTTTATCAGCCAAAATCAGGTCTCGTAAATATTTACGGGGATTGCAGCTTGGGTTTATCTTAATTAAAGCCAAATAAAAACCTGACTTGAAAAAGATCCACCCAGCCAGTGGCTGGAAGAGGATGGTGCTTCAGGGTGGGATGAGAATAGATGATATTTCCCACTCGTTTTCAGCTTGAGGCTTCCAGGGCCACATGGTATTTCCATGCGCAGTTGTCCTCGAAGCTCTGGGTTGTGTTTACCTGGTGGCATCGAGCAGATACAGCTGTTGCAGCAGCTGCCTACACAATTTGTCACCCCCTGTGACCAGCTTGCAGAGGGTGTTGTTTGTACGGGGTGTTTTGTTCTGCCCATGGTACCCGCAGGAGTGAATGTGCCAGTGATTTTCTCCAGGAGGAGGGCCGAGGGGAGCAAAAATGCAAGATTGCCCGAACCATAAATGTCCAGCTGAACGGGAAATATTTGGCATGTAAACGTCTCCTTTCTTCTGCGCCGCCTTGTCTGTGTGTGTGGCTTGGATTCCTCCTCCTCTCCAAGTAACGGGAAGCGCAGCGCTACAGAGCGAGTACTTAAACCTCTTTCTTTTTTTCCCCTAGGATCTAGTACCTAGGAGGGAGGAACGCAGAGGATTTTGGCCATGGCTCCAAGAAAAAGAAGCGGCCGAGGGATCTCGTTCATCTTCTGCTGCTTTCGGAGCAGCGACCACCCGGAGATCACGTACCGGCTTCGCAATGACAGCAGCTTCGCCCTGCAGACCATGGAGCCCGCGCTGCCCATGCCGCCCGTGGAAGAACTGGACGTCATGTTCACTGAGCTGGTGGTAAGTAGGACCCTTTTCTTTCTCCTCCTCTCTTTTTTACACCCCATTTATTCTCCCTAGTGAAGGCAGAGCTGGTTATGAGTTTTCAGAGAAGTTTTGTTGCAAAGGGAACATGAGAACCTGACGTTTGGAGTGGTTTTGTGCTGGACCTTGATCTGCAGCGTGCTGTGCTCGTCCCTGAAATACCTTCCCTGCTTTGAAAGTCAGGGTGAGAAGACTGTCAGTCCTGGAGTTAGCCCTGTTCTTGCAGCCAGCCTCTTCCCCTCACTTTTCTCTCTGGCCTTTTCTCCTTTTGCTTACAGAATATTGATTTTTGAGAGCTGATTGCATGTGTGTGTCCAAGCAGGTGGGTGCAATTGGTCCCAGGGGGTTGCAGGCTCTGCCAGCGCAGATGATGCCTTAAGTGGCTTCAGCCTCCCTGGAGGAGGGAGCTTAAGAGCAGCGAGGTTGTTTGCTTGTCATGTTGGTTTTGGGTGTGATGTGGCTGCTAAGACTTGGCTTGTTTCAAGTGCTGCCATCTCTGTGTCAGCTGGTTGTCCCGTCCCACAGGTTTACCCTGGGGCTGGGGAGGAGAGGACGGCTGCTCACAGAGGGGTTCCCTTGGGGATCATCTGTGGGAAGAGATGGGGCACAAGCGGGAATTGAAGAGGGCTCCAGGTTGCGTTATGAGAGTTTCACTTGTCCAGGCAACCTGTTCCATGGGGCAGGCTGGATAACAGGAGGTTCCCAGACGTGGATGCCTGTAGGATGATGCCCCATGGCAGGGAGAAGCCATCCCTTCAGCGGGGTGTGAGGTGTTCTTGTAGCCATCTGGCAAACCACCATCAATCAGATTTGATTTGTTCGGGCTGAAAAAAAGTGCTTTGTTCTGCCTCTTCTTGATTGATAACTTAGCGAGATGAAATTTTCCTGTGGAAACTCTTTCCAGTGGAAAATTCCTGACTTGCCCCAGCCAGATAAGAGCTTGTTGTGTTGCAGGCTTGTCATTGCCAGGCAGGATAACGGGAGGATAACAGGAGGATGGAGGAAACATCTGCCAGACTCACGTGCTGGACACGCACTGGAGTCCAAGCCGGCTGCATGTGGCATCTCAGGGGGTCTCAAAGGATCTCTCCAGATTCGGCCCTGTTGGTGTCGGGTGTTAGATTTCATTGCTGGTCAAACATCTTGGAAAGTGTCCTGCTGTTTCTGTATAACTCCTCTGTGCAAGGCTTGGATCAGAGACAGAGATGCACTTGGAGGCACCGGGCTGGTTTTTACGCCTGCTGAAAGATGTAACTTGAAAATGTTTCGGTCCAGCTGCTGTTCGTGCCCGACAGCACCTTGTGCCTGCTTTGGAGCACCAGAGATCCCTTGGAAGAGCCCAGTTGTCCGGGTGAATTGGGCTGAGGGAGGCCAGGGGAGCTAGAGAGGCTCTGGAGGCTTCGCCAGCTGAGGTTGGTCCTCGGCCAGGAGCTCCAGTGAGCCCTGGGCTGCAGGTGGAGGGACCTTGGGAATGGCCGCTGTCAGCAGTGCAGGTGTGAAACTTAAAAAAATATTCTTGTACTTCTAAATCCACATGGGAGTGTCACCTACCTGCAAGACTTGCCTGAGACAGTGGGATGAGGAGGAGTGGTGTCAGGTCTTCTGCTCCGAGAGGGGCCTGAGGCAGAGAGGTGAAAGGGTGACCACAAAGTCATGCAGAAAGTTGGCAGATCCAGACCTGGATTCCTGTCCTGTGTCTTTCTCACAAGGTTGTCGGCTTTCCTGGCATCCTGGGAGCTTCCAAGCTTACCCAAACCTGCGCACACCCTCACATGGGTGCCTGCACCCTCACGCACCCGTATGTATCTCCGCCAGGGTCATGGTGTCCTTTTACTCCTTCCCTTCAGTCCTGGGCTGTGGGTGACCCACACAGGACATGTCCTGGGCCTGGCAGTGCTGTGCTGGGACATAGTGAGGGGGTTTAGTTGGTCCATGGAGAAGAAACTTGAGTGCAGCAAGCGCTCTGCTCTGCACGTCCTATGCCGCTGTGCACCTCAGAGAGCAAAGTCTTCTCTTTCAATCCATCTTGTGAAAAATTCTCTGGGCTTGGGGTGTTTTTCAAAATGCGCTTGTTTGCATGACATCCTTAACATGACTGATCAGCAATTGCCTTGGTCTAAGGGCAGAGGATGAGAGGATGGCGAGGACGATACGTCCCGTCCCGGCTGCGAATACCTAGTTTTTCCCTGCCTTGGTCAAGACAGCGTCGCTGGTTCCCCCCAGAGAAACCTGTTCTGTTTCTTGTGCTTCTGGCCCCGAGGGCGGCTGACCTCTCATCCAGGCCGGGCTTTCATCCGAGCGTTATTGGGACGTCACTCAAGGGGGCACTGGCTCCTTCTGAGAGACTTCTCTTTGTCCCGCGTCCCGCAAGGGCTTCGCCCGGCGCCCGCCGCACTCGGACCGCGGACGCGGGAGCTGCGCGCGGGGGGATACCCGCCGCTCCGAGCACCGGGAACAAAGCCGGGCCATCTGCCGCGGCCTCTTTCAGGAGGCTCCCGCGCACCCGGCTCACAATACGGCGCCTCTTCAAAGGCCGCGGCCTTCCCCGTGCCACGGGAAGGCCCGCGCGGGGAGACGCATAATGGCGCCATATGGCAGCTCCTGCCGGCGCGAGCCGCTCTGTTCTCGGCCTGCGACCAGGATTTTTCCGCCAGATGGGTGAGTGACTGATGTCCTTTGGAGACGCCCGTTGTCGCTCGTGAGGGTTTTAACGAGGCGCCGCGTGTGTGGCGGCGCGCGGCAGCCCCGCGCCTCGTGGCGGGGAAAGGCTCGAGGGGATCGATTGGGTTGATGAGGAAAGGGCAGAGCGAGTCCAGGCATTCGCCGGGTCAGACCCAGGAGTTCGGGGTCTGTTTGAAGGGAGGGTGAGGAACCAGACACCTTTGCACACGTGTTTTACGAGGGACACAGCGGGTTTGTCATCCCGGTTTGTAGCATCCACGTTGGCCCTGCGCTTCAAGGAGCACAGGGAGGCCCAGCACTACCAGCTTCCTGGCATATTGGGCCCATCCTGCAGCTGTTGGGCCATTTCCAGGCTTGTATCTAATCTGCATGAGCAGATTAAACAGTAGAAAGGTGCCCAACTTGGAACCTGGGTACGAGGATGATGTGCTGGAGCTTTGGTCCCTGCTGGTGTCTCCAGCTCCATCTGCAGTTGAGGTAACAGCCCCCAGTTACACCTGAATTCAGCTGCAGGTTGAGCTAGGAACCACTTCCCATTGGGTTCCTGCTTTCTTTGAAATCATTTGGATTAGATTTAGGATTCAATTTGGAAAAGGAGCTGCAGGTATTGGACACTAGGCCATGTGTCCCTGCTTCCCGTTGAGCATGTGGTGACCTTACTGTGTTCTATGAGGCTTTCTGCCAGGGTGAAGGAGAAGGGTCCAACCTGCCTTCATCCTAGCACCTGGGAGCATCATGAGGAGCAGCACGTGCAGGTGAGCTCCTGGTCCCTGAAACCAAGCACCAGATTCTGCCTGGTGTCCGATGCCCTGGAGATGCTGCCGTGATCGCTTACACAGAGCAGCTGGTGGCAGCTACTGTAGATCAGAGCCTGGCCCTGGGTCTTCTTTTCTGCAGCTGATGAGAGCCGAGCGCTCTCACAAGCGCTTTGGAAGGTGAGTTAGACTTTTTAGGAATTAACCGCTTGCTGGTCCCTGTGGGGCTGCTCAGTGCGTTGCTGAGAGCAAGGCATCCCTTTTCTCCTCCTGTTTTTCTTTAGGAACACAGAAGAAGTGAGTGCAGCCGTGCATCTCACCCTGTACCCGCCTGGCGTGTGCAATAGCAGGTTTTAGTAACAACCTAGAAAGCCAGAGCAGGTACGGAGAGGATCTTCCCCCAGTCTCTCCTGCGGTTCCTAGCAGCCATCCTAGGCTTTGGGCACTCGCAGAGGACACTCGGCAGTGTCCGCAGCCCCTCGGGCTCTGGAGGCAGGCCCGTGCGTGGAAGATGTCAAACAGCTGATGCTGCACGTTATTTGTGACCACACTGAGTGGGGATCTGCTGCAGGGGAGATCTTCACACGTGTTCTCTCAAGTGCTGTGATTTATGCCTTCCCCTCCCCTGACATGGAAGTCTGCTCTGTCGCTCTGTTCGGATTTATGAAGTAGCTGCAGCTTGGGAGACTGAAGGGGAAAAAAGCAGTTTATATTATCGAGGCATTTGTTTTTGCTGTCCCTGTGGCAACGAAGGGACTTTATCAGAGGCAAGAGAGCTGCTCTTTGGATGAGGACCATTTGCAGCAGATAGCATCCCAAGTCACGAGGATTCCCGCTCCGTTCCCTTTGAAATGATCTACCCTGGGTGACTTGTTTACAGCTAAGATGATGTAGGGTGCTGGGACAAGGATGTGTCTGAGCCTGGGCTTTCATCCAGCTTTATGAGCAGCACCCACATGCGCCTCAAGTATCTCCTGAGCAGCCACAGCAAAGAGGGAATTCGTTATGCCCGTATCCATCTTTACATCCTACCCAGTTTTACATAGGGACATAAGTAATGTGCTTTCCTTTCCCCTCTGTTGCTTTCTGATCCAAGGAGGAGAAAGCACGATGCTCTTTGCCTTGCATGACAACGTGACTTTTAGGCAACAGCTGAAGGACTGACTGCAAAGCAAAACTTTGCATTTTGTGCTTACAGGGCAACTGTCTGAGGAGGTTATTTTTTTGTTTTGTTCTGGGTTTGTTTGTTTGTTTTTGCTACCTGGTCGTGCATTATTAGGATTATTAAATCCTCCTGATTTTGGAAATCATTGCATAATGGCTCAAGCCACCTTCTGCTGTATCAGCACATACGAAAAAAGCGTGCACCATGACAAAATCCAATTTTGATGGCCCTTGTGCCCCTTTTCTGCCATGGGGTCTCTCCAGGGCTGCAAAACTGTATGCTGAGCCTCATGCTACCACCTTTTCTCACGACCATCCTCCCTCACACTTACGATTGATTTTTAATGAGGAAAAACTAGGCAATTCGGTAACATCTATTTTATTAATTCACTGTATGGGCAACCTCGTGCCACACAAAGGCCACCTTCAGCGCGGCGCCCGCTTGCTGCTCATTAGAGGCTCTCGCCGCGGTGCCCCGTGCTCTGCAGCCGCAGGCTGTGCGCCCTGCTCTCTCGTCTCGCACCTCTCGGGCTGTCAGTCACCGCGCCAGCGTTCAGCACCTCCTGCTTTTACACCTTTGCAGATAATCCCTTCAACATATGTTTGGGGAGGTAGGCATCTGATAGCGAAGCCACGCGTCTCCTCGGCAAGCAAGCTAGGATTTGCTGCCCACACGTGTTCTGCGGGCTTGAGTGATACAACCCACCGAGGAGCGGTGTATTCCAGCCAGAGCATTTGTGCAATTGCAGTATCTGTTTTGACTGCAAGCCAGCATGTGGGCTTGCCTTGCTTTAAAGGCCTTGCTGTTCTGACTAGTAATTTTATGAAGGAACTGCGTTACGGCACAGTGTGAGCCCCAGCCCAAGGTGGAAAGCAAATAAGAAAACCCTTTGTTTCAATGAAAAGTAGGGCTAAAGTGGAAAAATTATACGGTCTACCTGCTAAGAGCTTTCCACTTTGTGCTTTGCAAAAGAGGAGATCAAGAGGTGGAATTAGCTTCACTCCCCTGGCATCATCCAAAACCAAGAGGCTTTTAACAGACATTTTTCGATATGCTTGCTGTAAAGGCAAAATTTTTGCAGAGGGGATGACCAGCAAATCAGTGATATGGAATGGAATGACTGCCTTTCTTCATATGAAAGTTATCCTTGCCTTGGAGCTCAACTTAAAAAAAGAGATATTGGTTAAACATGAGAAAAATCAGTATGTTTAGAACCCCATCTGGTGCCTGCTTGCATTCAGCATCTTGCTGGAAGCTAAATCTCGAAAGAAATTACACTCTTCCGCAGTGACTCTCTGCTTTGCCATTGCTCAGGTTTTTAAAAATGACTCTAGGATTTTGAAGACCCAATAAAATAGTCTCAGAAACAGTTAATACAGATAGTGGGAACAAGTCAGTGTGGCCTTGTAGCCTCTAATTGCCCTACCTCGAACCCTCTGAAGTTCCAGATCAGCACAGTGCAATATTGTAAGTGTGGGACTTCTTGGGGAATCGTTATGGGGCAAGAAATGCCCCAAACTGCACTTTGCCCATGGGCTTCACTTGTAACTGCAGTAGCTTCCACTGAGGTCAGCAGTGGTGGTACCTAAACACTGATGGAAAAGGTAGCTGCTGCTTTGAGTATGTATGCTCAAAGCTGCTTCTTTGTGTTTGTGTGTGTGTATATATATATATATGCAAAATATATATATATATATACTCATGCATATATACATGTGAATCCACATCTAAAGCTTTCTTGTTATTTATTTGGCAGTTCTGGGCTTTGTTGTGGCATGAGATGCACCCGCCGAAGGGTGGTCATGCCCGGCTTGGCTTGAATTTAACGCGTTTTAGGGCTCACAATGCTGGATAATCGACCACTAGGTCTTTCTGTCGCCGCTTTCAGAGTTTGCGTGCGACCGCAAAACCCGCTCTGACAGCCCACCTGCAGGGCTGCTGCCTCTGCAAGCGCCCGCGTGGAATCACATAGCTTAGATCAACGCGGGTCTCGCTTTGGGGCGCTCAGTGCAGTAACGCAGTCTGTAAAAGTGCTCTGCGTTTAATTAAACTGAGGGAGCGGTTTTGCAGGTGATGTTGGTGAAAGGGTCGTAAAAGGCAAAGCTCAATAAAAGACATATGCCCGTTTGCAGTGGTAGGGGTATGTTGCAAGCAAAAAGGCTGAAAAAATGAAGCGTAATTTTTTTTTTTAAATGCTTTAGTGTTGGATTATGAGCACATTTGAGACCTAGACTCACTTGAGCCTACTGAAATAATTAGCTAAATGAATTAACTAAACATCTGAACTGATGTGAATGTTGAACAGCTGGAGTGAGGGTTTATTGCAGAGCTAAATCAGGTATCGATGGCTCTAATCTTCTTCTGTGGAAGGAGGGAGGGATATGTATTTTATTTACATCCCTGCAGTGAGATCAGGTCAATAACTGAAGGCTGCAGAGCAGGATGGATTGAGGTCTTTCCTCTTCCCATCAATGGCTAAAGATTCAATGCGGGATGAAGAGATTACTCGTGCTGAACACTCCGATGTTGTGGTCCTGTGTTGCGGTTTGCTCATCCCCTTGCTATGAGCAATGCTTCCTTTGTGAGAAAAAAGACATTGATTGATAAAGGCAAAATTAATAAAAGCTGGTGTATCCAGTATGCCTATTCATTAATAAATAGTTGATTTTTGTTTGTCTTTTATAACTCCAGCTGGCGGTTGTCATGAATACAGAAAAAGAGCGTAGTAATACTACTGGCTAGGGCTGGTTTGTTTGCAGGGGTGTTTTTGTTGTTGTTTTTAAGTTCCCTGCATACTAGGGATGAATCAATTTGTGCTGGAGGGAAGGCGTTTTTATTACTAAAAATAGAAGACTTGTTTCACTACCTTCCTATTGAAAACAAAGAGTAAAACTGAATCTGCACATGCTGCAAACTGCAGTCTCCTAAATATGCATTACAGATAGCGAAGCTCCTCCTGCTTTGCAAAATGGATTACCAGACTGCAGCTGAAGG
The DNA here is from genome assembly GCA_034781795.1 of Crypturellus tataupa. Lineage (NCBI taxonomy): Eukaryota > Metazoa > Chordata > Aves > Tinamiformes > Tinamidae > Crypturellus > Crypturellus tataupa. The sequence continues at coordinate 4,231,040 of JAWLRI010000086.1, forward strand.
CCATATTTACTTGCCTGTAATCGTGCAAGGCTGGTTACTGATTACGAAGTGTGCTTATTTAGGAAAACAACTTAAAAAGAAAATAGCACCTGCAGTCAGATCGATTATCGAGTTGAGGTTTATTGTGTGCCAGGGTAAAGCCCGCTTGAGCCGGGCAGCGTGAATCAACCCGCTCGGCAGCGTTTGCTCAGAGGAAGATTAGAGGAGATACAGAGGGGAAAATGCTGATTGCTGCTTCCCTTGACACTGCAGCGTGCTTGGATAAATCACATTGATGAACGTGGAGAAGAATGCCTGGAAGAGCGAGAAAAAGCGATAGGACCCTGGCAAGGAAGCTGATGCAAGCTTCAGCAGGCAGGTTTTTTGTTAACTCCTATGCAATGCTGGTCGATGTCACATGTTGCCAAAAAGTATTGCGACTCTTTCCTTGTTTTAAGCAATCTGGATCTCTCAGGCATTATTTTCAGGGGAGGAGACACTGTTGTTGATATGTTGCCCGCTTGTTGGCCTCCTTATAGGCCTTATACAGAAGTTTTTCAGCTCTGGGCATCCATCTACTGGGAGCAAATTCATTTACTCTTCACTATGTTGTCCATTTACTGATCTGGTTGGGTTTTCCTTTGTACCTGATCTGTGACTCAGTGTGTGTGTGTATATATATATATATATATATATATGTTTGTGAGTATGTGTGTATAAATATATATATATATGCGCATTTATACATTTATATCTAAACTCCAAACCAGCAACCTTTTCATGGTGTTTTATTTCAATTATGGCCATTAATGACATAATTTTCCCCCTCAGTCTTTTCCATGTGTTACGGATATTCAAATTATAGATGCAGGCCCCTGTACAGGGAATTGTCTCTTAGTTATGAGTTTGGTCCCTAGCTGCTTTTTGCAGATTTTGAAGGTGGAGCATGGGGTCTGGGGGTTCTGAATGGGAAAATCAGTGACTTGGGTAAAAGCGTGTAGGTAGCAGTGGCAGTTGTGCTGGTGGCTCGTCCTCTCCCGTGTGGCCTCCTGTCCCCTCCTGGTGTCTTTGAGCACGCTAAAGATGCTTCTGAGAACCTGCACGGCCCATGGACAGCTTAATGTGCAGGGCTGCATTTTCATGCCTTTTCTGCCCTTTCTGTGAACGTTTCTCCCAGCAGAACTTTGGTGTTTGGTCCGTGAAGAGGCCGTGCAATGGCGAGTGTTGCCTGCAAGCTGGGCAGTTCTACCTGCGGTGAGCTTGGGCTCTGCTCCTTGTCTTTTGTCTTGTCTTCTCTTTTCAGCCTCCGTCTTTCCAGGCTTCTCCCACAGGGTTGTTTCTCACTCGGTGCCTGGTCGATGCTGTCGCTGCTGGAATGGACTGTGATTCGGTGTCTTTGGCTGGCACATCGCAGCGAAGCCTCCAAGTAACCATTGCTTGGAGGAGCGATCCAGCTCGGGCTCAGCTGCCCCCGTCCCTACGCTGATGCTAAGCAGGGCTCCTTGGCAGCCCTTTCGCTCGCCTGGCTTTGCCCTGGGCTTCTCAGCGATGTCTCTGCCTCCTTCCATGCCGTCTCCAGAGCGTGGTCGTACACGGTGTGGGAGTTTGCAGCTCTGGCTGGGAAGGGAAGGAGCAATAGCTGTGGCTCTTGGCCTCATCTAGTGATCACCTGCCCTAAATCCTCCTTTTGCTCAGATGTAGGTGACACTTGCACTAGGGAGTCCTGGAGGAGTCACCTCAGCTGGTGCAGTGATGCCACCACTGTAGGGACTTCAGGTACCGGTCTACTTGAGTCCCACAAGGTGCTACGGACAATGTGGACATCTCCAGAAGAACCATCCTGGCTCTTCCAAGGGAAAAGCGTAGGGCAGGGTAAAAATACAAGTTTGACCCTTAGGGTCTTGCCTACACCGTGATGAGCCAAACTTGCATATTTCTAAGGTAGCTTTAGGCGAGCAATGTGTAATTGCATTCACTAGAGGCTCACATCACGCGCGGAAGGAAGAGGAAGTTTGCTTGGCTTGGGTAGAAGCTGTGAGCCGTCAGCAAAGCAAATCGCGGATATATTTTACCTCCTAGAAATAGCATTTAAACAGTTTGAATGAGATCCCCACTATGAATTTTTGAAGCGTATTCAAATGGCGATTTAATGTGGAAACACGTTTCCTGATCTAAAGGTTAATAGTTTAACTGTACGGGATAAATATTTAAGAGCAGCGTATCTCTTTCCAGTAGAAACACTCTGGGCAGAGACTTCCTTTTAGTAGCAAAATGAAGCTGTTATGTTCCGTGCCTTTGACCTGCTTCCAAGAGAATGCTTAAAAACGGCAAAGTTGGCAAATCTGGCCCTGGGAGCAGGCCAGGTGCAGAGGGGCAGAGCAGTGGGGGCTCTGGGTGCTCGTCGGGGCAGGAGGGAAGCCAATGGACCCCGTTGTCTTCTCACTGTTCCCCTTAGATGCTGTGTTCTTGCAAACGGGCCTTATAATTAATTACCCGTTAGAATCAGCTCATTGAGTTCATGGTTATTGATTGGAGGCACGTTGGGTTGGAGGCTGCAACCAGCTTCTTGGCGATGCTAGGGCTCCACTGAACGATTGCACAAGGCTTTGGTGGACGGGGGATACCTGGAAAACAGCTGATCCTCAGCTAATCCTGTAGCGCTGGAAGGACCACAGCCCGTGTGGGGCCGCTGAGATGCTCATCGGTGACTGTGAGGGACTGCTCAAGTCTAGCAAGGTGGGCGCAGGGATTTCCACACCCCTGCCTAGCAGCAAAAACCTGATTCTTGGCTGTTCGGTTTCTTTTACTGCTTGAAATAACAGTCATTAGTCACTGTTTGATTAGGAGGATTTTCATACTCCCTGGTTGCCCCACCGTGTTTGCTTAAACATCTCTCAAGCATCCCATTAGATATCATTAGGTGGGTGTTTCTGAGTAACGCAGGGCTGCAATGACTGAACATGTTGGAACTTGGGCAAGGAAAATGTTCTGCGCGAGGCTGCGAAGTATTTCTGCACCCTTTTCAGATGTGTTTGCACCTTGTCACACAGCCACATCGAACACGTCCTTCTACTTTATTCATTCCTGCTCCTGCTTAGGCTTCAGCTCAGTTTATGTTTCCCCTTGGGTAATAAATTGGGTAATTTTTTAGGGGGTGGGCTTTTTTGGGAATGTTTCAATAACTGTTTTTTTAGGAGTCTAACTACAGATGTGTGTCGCTGTGGCTTCCATGGCTGAAGTGAAAATTCGCGAACCAGGGACACTGGGTCACAGGGACGGCATTTTCCTGCATTCAGCCAGGCTGGGGTAACACTTAAGGCAGCGGTAAATATTTAGCATGGGATCCTCGTCCTCCCTCACATGCCCTTTTCCAAAGAGCCGAGTTTAAACAGCCTGTTTTTTAGCTAGATGCTGTGTAATATATCTTCTTGTTGGATAGCTTTGGCAAAGAAAATGCAAAGTGGGGGCAGAAGCAGGGCTCATTGCCTGAATAGAAGCATTGGGCCCAAAGGGAGTAAAGCGGAGCTTTCTCGTGCCTCGTTTCTTTTCCCTAAGTCTGTATTATGGCAGCAGAAGCGTTTCGGTTGCAGCGGCTGCCCTGGAAGGCTCCTTCCAGCGCTCCACAAATGTCAGTTGTGTTCTGCGAGCAGGGGAGGTCTGTTTGCACATCAGTCTGAACAGTCGGTCGCTATGGGGGGGAGATGTCGAGTAATCGCAAAAGCTCCACGACACCTTTTTTAGGAGGAGTAGTCTCACTGGGAAGTGAAACCCGTATCCGAAATGGATGTACGTGGGAGCTGGTGGGCAGCAATATCTCTGAGATGCTTCAGACTCCGCAGCCCGCGCTGCTGCGTGCGGTGCTGGAGCACCCTCAGCTTGGTTTACCGGATAGCTGAAGGCTCCTTTCCGTGGATACTGATCCGTATTGGATGCAATTTGAGCGTTAATGAGACCAGCTGAATTTCTTCATGGTCTGTGGGCTTGATGATGCAGGGACCCGTCTTTCCCATAAGCATCTTCTCAGCCTTTGCCAGATGGAGCCTGTCTCTGTGACTGGGGTACCAGTGGCCACCAGCATAACCACTCCAGATGATCATATTCGCTGTAATGAGTCTCCGTGTGGGGTTTTTTCTTTTAGCTGGTGGAATTAATTGGCAGTTTTTAACAGGGATCCTCTTAATTAAATCCACTGACTGCATGTGATGAGTTGGCTGGGGGCCACAACAGGTCTGCGGCGCTCCCGCTGCTGCGTCAATGCCCCCACCGGCTGAAGGGTTGTCATCGGTGGTGGCTTTTTTAAGGGACATCTATGGGTGTAGGATCAATGTTGGCTTCTGAATGAGCCTCCCAGCCCCGCCTGGGTGTTTTGTTTAGTGCGTTCCCTGATAACAGCTTTGACCTACATCCAGCAACGGGAAGCAGCGATGCTTTGATAACACCCAGGCATCCGGGTGGAGGGCACGGATCTAACCGAGACTTGAAAGTGGAAAATGGATGTGTCCTTTAAAGAACAAAAAATCACATAAACCAATAAAGGTCTTAATCAGGAAACTGCTTTATCTCTGCCAGGTACCACGTAGCACAGTTTTAGCAGAGAGGGCATGGCTCATTTTGAACTGCAGGTATTAGGAAAAGGCATTTTGTATTTTAAAATATCGGAAAACAACCCACAAGCCATAGGCTTCCTGCATGGGCTTGGGCAGGTCTCTGTGTGTCTCTGCTGCCTGTTTTGCCTGTAAAATGGGTCTGAGAGACAGCAGGGATCTCACCTTGGGTCTTTGGTCCCAAGGTTTGGAGTGGGAGATGATACATGCTGTCATAGGCATATTTGTGCCAGGGGGTTTTGGTGACAAGAGTGTCAGTGATGGAACCAGCTTGGTTTTACCTGGGGTCCTCAGTGATGAAGCAGCTATTAAGGGCGATTAGAAAGAAAGGAACAAACTGAACTGTTCTTCCTTTTGCTTATCTTAAATGTGATCTATCATCTGGAGCTCCAACTCCATAAAGTTACCTTTCGGGACACTGTAATGTATGAGGAGCTTGACTTCACCGGTGTCCTTGCTAAAATACTTGCCTTTTTTAGCCATAATTAAGGCTCTCCCTACGAGGAACTATGCAGAACGATTTGCAGCCTGCTCTCGCCAGGCAGCTGTAGTGCAGGAGTCAGAGAGCGGTCAGTAAGACCAGGATGATAATCAGAGCTATTGACCCAGACTAATCGATAGCCACAGGGCGAGAGGCGATGCCTTGTGACCGCGGCCTCGCTGCGTCGGGGCCCCTCGCTGATTTATATCACTTGTCGGGGGGGCTGTGGCTGCACAGTTGCTGTTGGCTGTACTCATGGTGTGTGTTTTGTGTTTTCTTTTCCCCTTCTCAGGATGAACTTGACCTCACAGACAAGCACAGAGAAGCGATGTTTGCACTGCCAGCAGAGAAGAAATGGCAGATCTACTGCAGCAAGAAGAAAGTAAGCTATTTCTGTGTTGGTTTCCTTGCTTGTTCCTTCCAGAGTGTGGGAAGGAATGAAGTAGGATTGGATGTGGCTACTTATTGGGCTTCTCAAATGACATATGGGGCTCAAATTATATATATGAGATGATATCTTAAATGATATAGATTCCCTGGAGTGCAGGAGGTCTTGGGCAAAGGCTGGTGATCAGGAATATCTTCCTACCCAGTCCACACGTTTGTGATCACATCTGCAAAACTTGGATCCATTCCCATTGAGCTCCTTGGCTTCAAGAGCTAGAAGACACCCGTGTTGGACCCATGCATGTGGTCAGCAAGGGCCATGTTCTTCCATGTTCTGGAAATGCTCTCCTTGCCGGGCCTTGCTGGCACGAGTGGGACCACATGGGGATCTGTCCCTCCACCAAACCTCAGGGAGCGGCTCAGGGCCCTGCTCCAACCCTTCCGCAAGGGCAGCTCCTTCGGAAGAGCCGCTGTGCTCTGTGATGAGCTCCCTGCCTTGAACCCGACACTGAGGTCAGCGCTGCAAAGCACGTGGCTCATCCGGCCGCAGCTCCAAGGGGCTGCGCATCCCTGCGGCCCTGAACACCGATCCTTTCAGGAAAGATGCAGCAACCCATTTCTTGGAGCCTTGGGCTCCATCCAACTCTATATGAGTTAGCGACTGAGTGAGACCAGAGGTTGCAGGTCCTTCCAAACTGCTGTTGCTGTTTGGCTCAATACGTTGCTCTCTGTCTGCCTGCTCTCCAGCCCTTCCTGTGGCAGGGACTTCACGGCCCTAATTACAGGCTGTGCAAAAGCGTGGCTCTCGGCTGGCTTTCCAATTTGCTCTTTTTAAATATCACTGGACATCCTTTTGGTTCTGCTACTGCAGTCTGCTTTTCTCTTTGGGCATGACATAAAAGCAAATATTGGTTGCTGAAGGCCGGCAAGAGCTTCTCCTGTAGCGCAGTGTTGCAGAGATAACTGAGGTGAGACAGGAGAACATGGTCCAAGTGAGACTGAAGCTCCATTGTGGCTGAACTGCTTTTGGGATGACGTTGTATTACCTTTACGGTGCTGAAGGGTTCCCAGTTTCATGGATGTAATTGAAATTACAACAATAAAAGACCAAGGCGAGTGTGATCTCCTGGAACAGGTAAACATGGGTGTGATGCTGCCCTTATTCACTGAATTTCTCAAACTGAAAAAGACCTTCCTAAAGCTGGTTGTAGAGACAGAGAGCCGCGTGGTCCTTTAGAAAGAGGATGGGAATTGAGATTTCTGCCACTGGGTACAAGCCCAGGTGATGGGTGTATCCCTGACATGTAAATGGCCCCTGGGGATGGGTTTGTCCTTACGATGTTGCCTCTCGCTGTCTTATAGCAAGCAGCCTCCTTGGCTTGCCTGGTTTTGCTTCTGGGGACATGCAACACCCATGTACTTGCTCCTCACATGATGGACTCTTACTCCCTAGCCCCGTTTCAGGCACCTCTGACAGGGTCAAAAATCAGGCTGGGCTGAGCCCTGGCAGCACTGGGCTCATGGTTGAGGGCTTGCAAACCCTTCTCCCTCTCCTGAGGGCAAGGCCTCTATTTAGCCAGTGTTTGCCACCCCTATTTTTCAAGAAAGTGAACAATTTTTTCCCCCACTGTGTGTTTGCCAAGGAGCCCATGCCCTGGGGAGTTGCAGAACTGCTTTTAACCCACTGCAAACGGTGCTGGAATTTATTTTCCCTCCCATGTAGGGCCACAAGATCCTGCAGGAATTCCTGCCATGGGGAAAAATGCTAGAGCTAGCGAGCAGGGCACGGGAGGTCTCAGGAGCACCAGGAGCTGAAGCTCACAGCTTCTCCTTGGTCGCTGGTGGGGGCAATGCCCACAATTCCCTAATTACTGCTGGGGCCCTGTATAATCCTGCTGCACGAGTTGGCTCTGAAACGCTTGTGGCTGCCTGGCCCTGCGTGTTCACTGTTATTAATCCCTGTTTTCTTCTGCTGTAGCAATGGCACCAGATTTTCCAGCCTTGTTTTAGGCCAAGAGCAGGCTTACCTTGCTCATGTAGGATTAAGTTTTAAGCCTCTCGTAAATACCCCCGAAATCTATGTATTAATGTTATCCCGAGGCCTGACGTGCCCGAGATTTCCGTCGGAGGGGAGAAGAGCCATTAACAAATTACAGGCGCTGTTCTTAATCAGCAAGAAAATGGGTAGAAGATGTTGGTTCGTCAGCGTCTCTAGGCTGAGTGTAGCCATCAGCAGAGACAATAGCGCCTTAAATCAATCAGAACCATGTAATTATTATCCTGCATGGAGCTTATGTGTTATCTAATCTCCTGGGGTAGCATTTAGATGGGACCAACTTTTCCCGTTTTCCTTGAGCGCTCTCACACAGGCCTTGCGGCTCTTTAAAATTGAGCTGATTTGGGGTGTTTTTAAAGGAAGGAGCTGCTTCTCTCCCATGGCCTTTTCCAGCGCATTTGGATCACGTGCCCATCCAAGGATGAATCCCGGTGTTCCTACCCCACGGTCCACGTCCCTCTGCTCCCTCTCAGCCCTGCTTGCGAAGCCACCAGCAAGCTGCAGCACCATCATCTCCTTCCCAGGACATTTGCTGCCAGGGCTTTTGCAGAGGAGATAAATGCTCCCGTCCTGCTTCTCAGCTGAAATTCCTTAGGGATTCCTTAGCAGGTAGCATCGCCAGGGACCCCGAGGTCACGCGCGTCGGAAGACACTTCTCTGTATGGGCAGGCTCGAGGCACTCGTGCTGCCACGTGATGAACACGGTTTAAGAACCAGCACACAAGGGAGGCATTTAAGGCTATCAGCAGCTTATGGGAAATCTTGCCTGTGAGGTGCTTTGTTTTATAAATACAAACCACCCTGAGCATAGCACCAAATTTGGCACCAAAGTTTAGGCTTCTGTAGCCGAAGGTGAGGGCTGACTTTGGGCAATGGCAAGAGAGCCATTTCTTTTGAATTTCTTTCGGAAAGAAGCTGTTAAAATAGATGTGCTTCAGGACTCGGAGCCAGAAACTCCCAATTTGGGGTATTCCCAGTGTGAAGCTTTTTCATATCTTCTCCTTTCCCTCTTGTCTTGCTGGCTGTGGTGTCCCCAAGTGCTCCCGGTGGCAATCAGAGTCTGGTGGCCACAAGCCACCATCCCAAGCAGTGAAAGGAAGGACCACAGCGCAGCTCCTTCTAAACCTTGTTGCAGCTGATGGCAGGATGGAAGAGTTTGGCAGGATGGGGATGCGCTCAGCAGGATCTGAAGTGAGCAGCAGTTGCCTTCTTTTAGGAGACTAGCAAGGCTGCAGTCTGGACCTAATGCCAACATGTTTTCTCCACTCACTCTATGAAACAATTTTCTCCTTCATCCTAAAGTGAGCAGCCTGCTTGGTGCCATTAAAAACAACAACAACAAAAAAGGTTTGGAAAGGGATCATGCGGCACTCTGGTTTGTGACAGAGGAGACAGGACATGATATTGTAGGAAGCCCTGCCAGGTGTTGGCCTGAGCTGGCATCGATGCCCTCGCTCTGGAGGGGATGCCTGCCCCTGTGATCCTCCCACATCGGCTGCTCCGTGTTGTGTCTGGCACTTCTCCTCCGCCACCAGCATTGCCAGCCTTTCTTGGGTCTTCTTCACAGGGTTTGCTCCAACTGCTAGATGTTTCACTATGGGTATGTGTGTGTGTATATATATACATATATATATATGTTCACGAGAGGCTACATTTGCTAAAAGGTTATCAAAATGAGTCATTGTTTTGCTGGTTCTCCTGGCAAGGGACCACGTTCTCAGTAAGAGGCAGCACCTGGCCTCTGTCATGCTTGTCAAGAGGAAATAACATAAAACCAACTCTTCTGAAAGCATATTTCCCTTTCTGGAAGAAATTGCCTTCCCTGCAGCCTCATCACCTCATTTCTCTGCTCAGTGAGAGCCTGCTTTTAGCTTAGCCCGTGAGAATGGGATTTGCCCTACAAGCACTAGGGGAAGTTTTGCATCCTGAATGATGCGCAGCCCTTGGCAAGGGTGAGGGTTGTCATCTTCAACGCTTCATCCATGGAAGTTCTCAAGAGCTGGATGGCCAAAACCCCGAGCCTTGTGGAGGGGTCTCAGAGCTGGCCCCGCTTGGTGCAGAAGGTTGGATGGAAACCTCCTGTGCCCCCTTCCCACTTCAGTTCCCTTGTGATGCTGTGGGAGCTGGACACATAAGATGCATCTCATGATGGAGACTTGCACGTGACCCAAGGAGGAGCTGAAGTCTGCATTAAAGGCAGCAGCTGTGATGCGCTCTGAGCAGGGGAGAGATTTAAAGATGTTTAGAAGGACCTTCCTGGACATTGTCCTCCTTTCCACAGCTGTAATAAAATAGGAAAATGAGAAGAATGATGACTTGCTTCATACATTATTCCAAAGTACTTTGTTCTCTGCAGGTCTCGCTCTTCGGGAAGGGCTGTTGCCATGAAGTGCAGGGAGGAAGCAGGAGGATTCCCAATTTAAAGCTTCTTTGGCCTGGACCTTGGGCTGGAGGAAATGGGCTGACTTCCCCGGAAAAGCAGGAGACTCAGGGTAGCCTTTCCCAGGCAGAATCCACGTTCCAAAGCAAGTTAATAAATAACCCATTAGGCTTATTCAGCAGCACCTCTTAATTGCAGGAGGTTTGACTCTTGCCAGCTGATGTTATAGATGGAACTCCCTGGGTAATTTTTATGATCTTCAAAATATAGGGAGATAGTGTGGCAGAAGCTCGTCATAAATAACCCTGTGGAATGGGCTGGTAGCTAAAATCAGCTTAAGCAAATGAGAGGGTCTGACTCCTCTCTCACCCCCATCCCCTTTTTCTGAGCTCTGCTCGCGCAGAACAGCTGTAAAACCAGAACAGCAGCAGCACGGGGAGCAAAAGCAGCCTGCAGAGATGACAGATGATGTTGCCTCCTTCAAGATGATGCTGGAAACCCGCTAGCGTAGCTAATGCGGGGTGCGTATCCCTTCTCCGTGTTACATCCCGGTGCAAGCAACACGTAGCTTTCCACCTAACATTTTCTTGGGAATAAAATAGAAAATCAGGGATTCTTTGTATGAAGGGCAGGCAGCAATGGTGCGTTTGCAGGGCAAATGAAGGGGAAAAAAAAGTGATAAATAGGCAAGTGAGCGGTGATTCTCAAATGATATTATTTTTCCCAGCCAGATGGCCTCTTTCCTGTCTAACTGTGCCGTCCACCCTCTCTCTCCGGAGATCTTTGCTTTCCAGCTCCCTGCTCCGCGTGCACCTTTGTCCTGTGGCTCATTCATAGGGCTCGTGTTGATATCTATTTCCTTCACTTAAAAATACATATATCTATATATTTTTTTTTACTGCCGTACCAGACCTGCGAGCAAAACCGGACGAGGATGACATACAACGGGGAGAGGAAGAAGCAGTCTGGCAGCTTGCCCTTTTGCAGCCATGTGGGCTGAACACAGTGTTTCACGGCCTGTTTGCATGCCCAATGTACCTGCAGTTGTCGCAGCAGCAGGTTGAAATATCACGTCAGATGTAATTTTCTCTGGCTGACATTTTCACTCTTCTCACTGGATAGGAAAGAAAAAAAAACAGACTGTTTACATGGCTGGGGGTAGTTTTCAATAGGAAATGTTTTCAGTTTTCCTCTTTTAAGGTAATTCCCCTTTTAGTTCCAATCACAACACAATTTTTGTTTCAGCGAGGTTTTTCCCAGGCTCCGGCCAAGAAATGCATCTGTTCGCAATCTTTCTGGATTTTTAAACTGGAGCTTTTTAAACAATGAGCCATCTGACTATGAAAGGCATCTGGTCAGGCTGTAGTTGGTTATTGTTAGCATAATTTTTAAACCCTGGGAAAAGTGTATGAGTGCGTGTGTGTGTTTGTAGAGGAGAGGGTATAGGGGGGGTGAACAGAAGGGGAAAAAAAGGGACTGGTCTGTGCTGTAACAGGATGGTTTGGACTTTGAGATATCAACTCGAGGAGAATCCTATTAAATTACAGCCTTGCTCAGCAGCTGTAATACTAGCAGGATCGCTTTTGGCAGAGTGCGAGGACATGCCATTAACTGCATTATTTATCTTTTTTGTTCTATGGACACCTCTGCAAGCCCAGGGGCTGGAAGAGAGGTATCTTGGGGGCTGTGGTGGGCCAAAACCTCTGCCAGTGTTCAGCTGGTGAAACCCAGGGTAGAGCTCAGTGACGAGTAGGTGAAGGTGGCTTTGTCCTGGTCAGTCCATCAGTTGACTTGTGTTTGTGTGTTCAGGTGCATCTTCTTGCCGCTGGCCCTTGGAGTTTCAGGACACGAGTCCATTGCAGTTGGACTCGATGGTCTTGAAGGTCTTTTCCAACCATAATGATTCTGTGACAACTTTGGAGGATAATTGGCCCCTGTTGCTGCCAAGCTTTGGCGTGTCATTGGGAAGGGTAGGCACATCCTGGCTCGGTCTCTATTTTGATGGCAGGAGTAGAGTTCCTGCCATAAGAAGGGGGATTTAATGGTGCCGAGGATGCTGATGCTGCCTGGTTCCTACCTCCTCTTAAAGAAGTTTCTTTGTAAATCTTTGCTCTAGCTTTTCTGCGTTGGGTTTGATGTTCTTGTGGTCCAAGCCAGCTCTGCAGGTTGTCCCAAGAGGGAGGAAAAAACCCCAAAGCTGAGAGTTCTGGTGCTCTCACTTAATGACTCTCACGTGTTTGCTTGGAGCTGGGCTAATGCAAGCTGGTCTTTTCTGTGGGTCTTCTCACTTGGTTTTACCCTGCAAAAAAAGACCTCTATGGACTGAGCCCTGGGCGTTCAGACATGGAGTGTTTGGGTAACCAGGCCAGCCACCCTCCAGGGTGCGATTACCCCAAAGCAGCTCCAGATCCATCACAGCTGCCGTGGGCTGCAGACACAGTGAGCGGGAGCTCGTCGGATCAGATGGAGAGCTCATCCGAAAGCAATGCTGTTTGCACGTCTGAAAAGCCTTGCCAGGAGCATCATTTGGGAGCCAAGTGGCTGTAAGAAGATGCAGAGGAGCTCAGTGCGAGCCTGGAGCTCATGGGGAGCAGAAGGGGGTATTGCTCCCTGTGAGCTCGTGTAGATGAGCTGCTGCTGCTGCTGCTCTGGGTGTGAAGATCTTAACGCTCCGCAGAGCTGCCGTGCAAAGTGCTTGCACGTTCCTGCTGGCATCTTCCGTGCTGCCGTCCATAGGAACCGCTGGGCAGGGAGCACCTGCCCAAGGACCAGTTCTGGCAGCGAGAACCAGAATCCCCTAAATTCCCCCCAAAATGCTAGGCAGGCAGGCTGTGAAAGCACTGGGTTTGTCACCCAGTAATATCTCCTGGAGAGGAGCCCAGGGATATCCAGCCCTTCTGCAGGAGCTCGCTGGGGAAGTGTCCTTCTCCATCGGCTCAGAGCGGATCGGCATTTATTAGGATGCTGAAGGGCAGATTAGCGGAGACGTGTGGACAAATTACCGGGTGACGAGGGCAGGATGGCGGCTGGACTGCCCCAGCCAAAGTGATGGCTCCGATTCGTGTCCGCGAGGGAGGCAGGGTGACCTTTGCTCGCCAGAGCCCCAATTAATGAAGCATCCTGCCTCGAGGCGCCCGGGACGGAGCTTGTTAACGAGGCTGATGGTGACAACGCTTCCCCTGACCGGAGTGGACGGAGCCACCGCTGCATCCGTCAATACAGCTGGAGGGCGAGTGGCGGGAGAGGGGGAAAGCGGCCACAGTGGCACTGGCGCTCGCTTGGGTTGCAGCCCTTTCCATGGTTGTTGTTGCCAGGTCACTGGAAGCAAAACAGGGGGTGTGGAGGGAGCGAAGGGTGGGAACGGAGAAGAGGGACACCAGGAATGAGAAGGGGGACACAAAGAATGCCGTTGGGTACATAACTCTGTTGTTTCCTCATATATTTTTTGCAACAAAGCCAGTATATGACAGCCCATCCGGGCCTTTTTCCTGGAACATGGAGAGGGATTTTGATGCAAATGTCGCCAAGTGAAAAGGGCCGTGGGTCTTTGCAGCGTGTAATTACAGCGAGCGGCCGCCTCTAGAAGAGCAGCTCGCAGCAAACCGCAGCACGGGGCTGGTCTGAGCATTGTTTTTTTTAAGAAAATAATAATAATAAAAAAAAAAACCAAAAGGTCAGACGAAGCAAAGACCCAGATCGTCGCTGACTCTGTGCCGGTGCAGTTAGGGGCACCCTGCAGGTCTCCGCGCTCCGTGCCCTGCCCGGCCGCTCATGTGAACTAATGAGCTTCTGCAGCAGTTAATTGAGGCTGTGCTTTAAACTGGGGGGTGGTGGGAGGAAATGCAGGAGCCCGAGGGAGCCAAGCGAAGGGAAATATTTATAATCCAGCATGTTAATTATAAATGAGCAGTTTAGCCAATTTTGTTGTTCAGCCTCCCCCACTCCTGCCTCCGGAGACCCTTTTTCTTTTTTTTTTTGCTCCGCTGCTTCCTTTCAGGCCCAAACACACACAATTCCCTCTCTCCTGGCAATGCCTCACCTCGTGCCGGGATGCAGGTGCTCGTGTCCGTCTGTCCGCACCGGAAGGCTCTCCGGTGGGACAGATGCTGTCCCAGGTGCGGCGGGATGAGCTGTCCCCGCTCTGGTGACCACCCTGCGCAGCTTCGTGTCCAGCTGGGAAGGCTGGAAGCTGCTTGGGAACCTCGGCTGGAGAAGGAGGCTCTCTGGAAGAGGTGCGTTTACGGTGTGTATCTATGTCACACTGCAGCTGGGGACACCATACCAGCTGTCCCCCTGAACATCAGGAGCAGCTGCTCCAGGAACCAGGACTGTTCAGTGCAGTGGGATTTTGGCCATCGCAGGCTGGCAGTTGGCACAATTACACCCGATTTTACTTCTCTTTTTGAACAGAAAGCTAAATTGCTTTCAGCAACACATGCTGACGGCTGCGAGAGTCCTGCTGAACCAGCTGGACACTTGCCATCTAGGGCGAGGGCACACATAAGAAGCCCTGGGTCTCAGGTGTCACCCGGGTAGGTGGCACACAAGGGACTGTCCTCTGGTGCAGGAAAACGCCAGCAAAATTAGCAAAATCTGCAAAATCAGCCTGCCACCAGGCTCACAGAACAGCTGCAGAAGGATTTGTGTTTCCCGGGATAACAAATAGCTTGCAAAATATTATGGTTCGCCTTAAACTTTCCAGCGCAAGCAGAAAGGCATCACTTGCTCCATCCGTGCAGATGTGGCCCCTGGTTTTTGGGCAGCGCCTCGTCACCCTGCAGACACTTTGCCGTGGTGCTGAGCAGCTGCCGGGCGTGCGGCATCTCCAGCAACCTGCGCCTCTTCCCGCAGGGTGGGAACAGACACGCTCGTTACGGGCTTTGCTGCTGCCGTGGCAGGTGTTTCCCTGCAAAATCCCAGGCTGGGAAACTCCGAGGGCTTTTGCAGCAAGGCACGGATAGCACGCGGGCTCCCTGCGCTTCTAAGGGGGGTTCTCAGTGCTCCGAGAGGGATTTTGTTTCCTAGCAAGGCACATTTTTCCCTTGCTCGGTGCAGTCCGTGCTGCAACTGCTGCGCTCTTGGCAAAGGATGGCCAGGGTGGAGGGGACAGATAACAGCCGCCGTGCTGAGCGCTGGCTTTGCCCGTGAGCATCCCCGTCCCCAAAGCTCCTTGCGGTGTTGGGTTTCCCACGGGGCTGTGGGAACCTCGTCTTTCCTGTGGAGATCCTTTCAAGCAGTGGGATTTTGGCAGATGAGCGTCCTGGCTGTGTAGTCACGAATGTGGCCAAAAACGTGGCCGCTGGTGGGACCTGGGGGTTTGCTGGAGGGGATTACTGCACTGGGGCGCTCTGCCAAGGCCAGCTGTGTCCCGCAAGAGGTCTTGAGTCCCCACCTCTGCCCCTGCATTCCCTCGCCTTCACTTGAGGAGAGTTTTTGGAAGAGGAGAAAGCAGAGGGAAGCCAGAGCAGCCTGTTTTTCCTGCCTGGGAAAAGGTCAGGAGCAGCATCGCGGTTGGACCGGGATTCCGGAGAGGGGATCCCTGCATGAAGAACTCTCCATAAGGGACCTCCACCTTTTGTGTTCTGCTGGCTCTGCACCAACAGAAAACAGTCCTCGCTAGCACCACCACCTTGCAAAATCCAGTCCTCCGCATCCTCCCCTCTCCCCTTCCAACAAGGTGCTGCAAACCCAGCTGGCAGAGGAGCCTTTCTTGTTTTTTAGGAGTATTTGGACAAGGTGAGGCCAGTTGTGTCCTGCACAGAGATGGGCAGGAGACCACTGACAGTGGCCACTTGCTGTCCTGAGGAGTCGAGAGCTGTGAGCTGCAGTGACCGGTGACACGTGGTTTGGGGTATTTCTGGGCTTTCGGAGCCAGGATAAACTTATTGCCAGGACATGAATATTAACAGCTCTCCCAGCTGTACAGAGGCAGGCGGCGGGAGCTCCTTGAGGTTTATTAGGTTTGGCACTAGCATGGGTAGGACACATTTTTTCTTGTTGTTCTAACATCTCAGAAAGAAAATCTCGTGCTCTATTTATTCCCATTTGAGTAAAAAAAAAAATGTTGAGCGAAGGTGAATCAAGTGTTTCATTCAAAACTTTGGTTCTTGGCGGGAGAAGGAAGGGAGAACAGCCCAAACTAATAAAGCAGAGGGCAGGGAGGTCTAAATAGAGTGTTCTTGCCTAGAAAAGTTATTTCATTTGCTTTAAACTTAAGCAGATTTACAGAAGATTAAAAACTAAAAGTACCTGAGCCTTGCGGATGTGTGTCTGTCAGTGGGCAGCCTTTCCGAGGGGAGAATTTCCTTACCGTGGGCATGTGCAACCAGCAGGAATTGCTCTCCTGGCGCGATCGAGTTACTGCCAGGCCAGCTCTCCTCCATCCGGAAGAGCGGGAAGGGCTCTGCGTGGCTGGAGAGAGCTGCAAGGATGGACACAGAGCTGATTTTGACCCATTGCATGGTCAGGAGATGCCTGTCTGGCCTTGCTCCTCGTGAACTTTCCCTCTCTCCATCCCAGATTTTCCATTGCTGTGAGAGGGAGAATGGTGTTTGCTCATGAGTGATTAGCTGCTCTTAAAAGGTTTATGCACGACGATGGGAGGAAAATGCATCTAGTGTTGTTGCCAGCTCCATTTTCTCCTCCCTGCAAGCTATAGATTACAGAGTTTTGATGCATCATCGCTTCCCATTTGCACCTCTTGAACTACAGCTTGATTTGGACTCTAGTCCTTTGAAGAGCTGAAGTCAACAAGACTGTTGGTCATCATCGATAATACATATGGATGTGGGAGCAGAAGGGAGGGTTGTCCGTCTCCTACCTGTGCAGGCAATTGCAAAAGAGAATAGCATTTTCAAGCATCTCAAGCACCAACTTGAAGTTAGTGAGATGATGCTTGTAGTGCTTCAAGTCTGTCTGGCAGCCCTGGTGCAGGTTTGGAGGACTGGGAGAGGTTGGCCTCTCTGCATCCCGCTGTATCTAACAAACTCAGCCTTTTTTGGTGTGGCTGGTGATGATCTTCCGTCCAGATCTAAGTAAATCTGCAGTCCAGGCTGCCCTTGCACCTCTAGTCTCATAAGATCCGTGTCTGGCAAGATAAGCGTCAGGGAAGTGCCAAGCATCCTCCTTTCCCGAGGCAGTGGGTAAGCAGGGCAGCGCTGTGCAGCAAATTGTGCTGGGAATTTTGAAGGTGGTTAATGAGAGCGGGTGAGTTATTGCTGCCGAAAGCTTGTTGCCAGCTCAGCTGCCCCCAGGCCACAAGCTTCTGGACGGCAGGGTCAAATCTGTCTGTACTGTCACATGCAGAGGTAGATGTTGAAGATTGTATGAGATACAGAACAAAAACATTGAACGAGGATGGTGTTTCCACATGTGTGCAGATCTTGCATCCTTCCTCACGTGTTCCAAGTACAGGGAGTTGACAGGAGCTTGCTCTTCTTCCAAGGTCTCCAATGTCTTTTGCTCCTGTCCTACAAGAATGTGGTAGAACCTCAATTGGGTCCCACTGGCAGCAGGGTGTTGTAGACCTGGGATGACCATGAGGCTCTGCATCCTTCGCTCCCACAGATCATGAGCCCAAAAGGAGACGTCCTTTAAAGCAGAATATCACCATGTACATATTCTATAATATTAATGAAAACCTCAAGGGTTTGTTGTGTCTAGAGACCTTGTTAGGACGCTGGTAAGTCGCAGGCCTGCTCCTAGAGCAGAGCCTAGTTCATGTCACATTTATTCAGTCTTCATGGCTGGTAACAGACAGTTTTTTCCCCCAGAGCACATTCTTCAAGGTTGTGCAGCCAATTATTTAAGGACACTGCAAAGTCAGTAGAAGAAAAATCTATATGTAAAATAGCAACGTTGTTTCCCCAAAACCCAGAGCTATTGCGACTGATGCCAAATAATCGGGACAGAGTTTAGCTGCAAGCAGATGGTAGACCGTATATTGTATATAAAATATATTAGTTCAATAAATCAGAAAGTCGTCTCATATCTTGAGCGACCGGTGGTGAATGCAACATGCAGAAAATTGAGCATACGCTGCTATAAATGCAGCAGCCAGTGTGGTCTTCCCGGGCGGTTGTTTGTGAAGGGCAGAGGATGTTAATGCTGTTTCTCCTAATCTGCTTTCTTTGTTTTGCTTTTTTTTTTTCTCCCCTCTCCAGGACCAGGAAGAAAATAAAGGAGCCACCAGCTGGCCAGAGTTTTATATCGATCAGCTGAATTCAATGGCTGCTGTAAGTATTTCGAGCACGGCTAGTGAAATCCGGGAAGTGACCAGTGTCACTTTTCGGTCTTTCCGATTCGGGGAGCCCAAAGCAATTTCCCATTCACGGAGCCTAGGATGAGGAAGAGGATGGGGGCTGTGAGTGAGGAAGGAGCGCACCGCTGCGGTGCTGGAGAGCCGGCCGGAGGAAGCGGAGCGCCGGAGCAGGGCCGTGATCAAAGCTCGCCCGGCGCCTGGAGGCTGCCTTTGATCTCCCAGCCCCTGCCTCGCTGCCAGAGAGCAGCCTGCTCCAGCACGGGGTCAGCGCAGCTCTTTGCATGTGCCGGGACCCTCACGCGCTGGACCTGGCCTTTTTTGCCCTTTTTTCTGCCTCATTCTCTGCCCTGAGGGCCGCTGGTGTCAGCGGGACTTGCTCCGGCCACTGTTGGGTGCTGCCAACTTTGCAGAGGATTTTAGTGCTCCTAAGAGCAACCCAGTATCAGAGGACCCTGTGCAGGGCAGCGGGCTGCAGCCAGGCAGTTTATAGTGGGACACAGGGAGATGCTTGTTTACCTCTTCTTCTTACGTGCTTTATTTCCTGGAGTGTTGTGGGCTATAGGGAACACACCAGGGTTTGCATCCTGGCCCCCTGAACTCTGCTGTTCCAGGCTTTCCCCCTCGTTTCTCTGAGCCCAGGAGATGAGGGGGATAATTGAGAGAATTGGTTTAAGGTCCCAGGTGCTGAGGGAAGCTCAAAAGCCCCATTCATGCATCATGCAGCAAATAAAAAAATATTTTCCCTTCGGTTCCCCATCACCTCTGGCGGGTTTTGCCTCTCCCCATCCTAACCATAGTGGTACCTGCACAATGAACTCTTTGGTTCCCAGCAGCAAACCCAGCATTGCCTTTCCCATCCCATCCAGGCATCTGCTTTGCAGGGAAATTTCATCTCTCTCACTTGCCTTTTTATCTCCATTTGCAGAGGAAATCGCTGATTGCTTTGGAAAAAGAAGACGAGGAGGAAAGGAATAAAACAATAGAAAGTTTGAAGACTGCACTGAGGACGAAACCAATGAGGCAAATCTCTTCCCTTTCCTTGCTTAATTGCCCTTGTTGTGGCTTTTGATTTGTGCTCTCAGACAGAGACGATTTAAAAATAGAAATAGGAATGAGGAGGACGAGGCCAGATGAGGAGGAGGAGGAGGAGGAAAGCAAGGAGCAAGGACCCTGCAGTGGCACTTGCTGCTTCAAGTTGACTATTGCCTTTTATTTTCTTTTCTTTTTCTCTTTTCCTCTGTCTTTTTAATAGATGAGAACCATCAGGAGCTTCACATCTGTTTAGGGAAATCAGGCAACTTCTTATTTTCCTCCAAATTTGCTTTTGTTCTAGTTAGGACAAAATGGAAAAATTCCTTCCACATTGAATTTTTCCCCCAAATTCAGTCTTTGTTGGTCAACCAAACTCTTTGTTTTGAGTTCAACTTCTTTTTACATTTTTAATGGAATAAAATCATAGGAATCTTCAGACTTTTGTGAAATGCAAAAAGTATTACTAGGAGGTTTTGATGGAGAGGACAAAGAAAGGGTGGGACTGCCTCAAAGCGACTTTATTTTTTCCTAGCATTTCTTTGGAGCCTGCATTGTGTCTGCAAAACCTTTAAGATGTTTCAGGTTGACATTTTATGATGGGAAAACATCCCATTAAAAGTGCACTCCCAGTTCTGATTATGGGAGAACCTGCTAGTGGGTCATTGGGATGCAGGCACTATAGAAAATCTTACCTATTGGACCTGCTTTTGCTCTCAAGGAAATAGATGTCAAATTTACTATTTAATTTGACTGGAGTAAGAGCACACTTAGAGGTCACATAAACCATTTTTTACTGAGTCTGCAGGTACCCCTTCTGTAGCTGTGCCTCAGCCTTGGTTGTAAATCAAAATCATCCCAGTGCTGGGATATTCTTGGCTCATTCGCTTTCCGAGCCAGTGCTTTTTGCTACGAGAGACTAAATCCAGCTCGAGTTATATCCTAAAATGCAAGGACAGCATGCAGCAAAGGCGAGGGTGTTTTATCTGCATGGTGTGCTGAATCTGCAAGGGGCACTATCATGAATTTTCTGTCTGCTTTCTATTAAGCAGTCTTATAAGTCGTCATAAAAATCTGGAATCTCTCCTTAAAAAAATGGCAAGATGTGCAGAACAGAAGAGAAGGAAGCTGTGGGTATGTGGGATCAGGCAACCTGATGCGAAACTGGTCCCAAATGACTGGGACTTCAGGCTGGGGACAGGGGCAAAGCTCAAGCTTGGCCCTGGGGTTTGGCTGCTCGGATGAGTTAGCTGGGTTGGCTGCTCTTCCAGGTATCCTGGCCCTGCACAGGCCCTGTGCAGATGGTGTGTGGGTGTTCGTGCTAAGAAACAGGCACCAAATAAATGGAGAGATTATTCCACTCCTCCATCCCTGTGCTCTGAGCCCCAGGAATCGTGCAGGGTTTTGCTATCCAAAGTCCACATCAGAAAAAAAAAAGTGCATAAATCAGTTCTAGATCCACTGAAAGAATCAGGTCAGCCTCGTTTGCAGATAAAGAGGGTCATGGCACTTGGTTTAAAGGAACTCTCTTTCCAACAGGTTTGTGACCCGCTTCATCGACCTGGACGGCTTGTCGTGTATCCTGAACTTCCTCAAAACCATGGACTATGAGACGGCAGAGTCTCGAATACATACCTCGCTCATTGGATGTATAAAAGCACTAATGAACAACTCCCTGGGCCGGGCTCACGTCCTGGCCCACTCGGAGAGCATTAACGTAATCGCTCAGAGTCTGAGCACGGAGAATATTAAGACGAAGGTGGCAGTGCTGGAAATCATGGGCGCTGTGTGCCTGGTTCCTGGGGGTCACAAGAAGGTACTGGAGGCCATGCTGCACTACCAGAAATACGCCAGCGAGCGGACTCGGTTTCAGGTAGGAGCTCTCTGCCCAGCCCTCACTCCGCTTCAGAGTGAACCACCCTTGGTGGGAGCAGATGAGCCTCTCCACGGCTCACTATGTGGCTGGTGGGTTGTGCAGCACGTAGGGGCTGTGGACGTGTCTGGCGTTTCAGCCTGCTGATTTCCATGGTGTGTTTGGCAGACGTTGATCAACGACCTGGACAAGAGCACGGGGCGGTATCGGGACGAGGTGAACCTCAAGACGGCCATCATGTCCTTCATCAACGCCGTGCTGAGCCAGGGCGCCGGCGTGGTGAGCTGCGGGTGCTGCGGAGCGGGCGCTGCCTCGATGCGTGTTGTTGTTGTTGTTGTTTTAATACGGTTTGAGAGGAGAAACCTCTCGCTGTGTTGACCCCACAACTGTCCTTTCCAGGAAAGCCTGGATTTCAGACTCCATCTGAGATACGAGTTTCTCATGCTAGGAATCCAGCCCGTCATTGATAAGCTAAGAGAGCATGAAAATTCAACCCTAGACCGGTGAGTAATGACCGACTGTCTCCTGGTCACTCCCTTTCCTTACATCCTTACTTGCTTTTTTTATGCATATGGTGGATCTAGACAGAAGATCTGGCCTTCCATTTTCCTTAGGGAAATCTCTTTTTGTAGCCAGAGGGAGGGAAGAAACCTGACAAATCCCCACTGAGGGCAACAGGAGCAATCAACCTGCATTGACACCTGCCCCTATTCAATACCCCAGGGCACCTTGCTCATTGCCAAGGTCACCCTGTTGACCCACCAACCTCAATTACTGCATGCTGTGGCACGGCTGACCCGGGAAGGGTATCTACCACATACACCCATCACAGGCCTGGAAGACTTCTCTCTTCCTCCTCCTCCTAGTGCTGTCCTTTCCTCAGACAACCCCTTGGAGAGGCTGTAGTTATCTTGTCCTCCTTGTTTCTGAGCTGTTTTCTCAAGCCCGCAGGTTGCATGCTGCAGGCTATTAAATCTGTTTAAACAATCTTTTTTTAATTTTGTTTTTCCTCAGGCATTTAGATTTTTTTGAAATGCTTAGAAACGAAGATGAACTGGAATTTGCCAAAAGATTTGAACTGGTGAGTACGAACGTTACTGATGTAGACACTGCTATGAGATGTCAGGTTTCCTTTTAAAAACGTTCGCATGTGTAGGGACAGAACAGGGTCGTTTGGATGGCATTTGCCATTGGAAGTCGGAGTTGACCTGAGCCCAACTTGTTTCCTTGGGCTCTTGACCCTGCTTTGTGGTGGCCGGACCTCACTGCGCTCATTCCCACCAGGTTCACATAGACACCAAAAGTGCAACGCAGATGTTTGAGCTGACGAGGAAGAGGCTGACTCACACGGAAGCGTATCCCCACTTCATGTCTATCCTGCACCACTGCCTCCAAATGCCTTGTGAGTAGCAGCGCATCGCTCCGACAGGGCAGGCGGCAGAAACCAGGGGTCCCCTGGGCCTCGG
The DNA here is from genome assembly GCA_034781795.1 of Crypturellus tataupa. Lineage (NCBI taxonomy): Eukaryota > Metazoa > Chordata > Aves > Tinamiformes > Tinamidae > Crypturellus > Crypturellus tataupa. The sequence goes on from JAWLRI010000086.1 coordinate 4,253,555, forward strand.
GGGCTCTCTCCTCCTTTCCCGGTTCCTCTGTTAATTTTTGTCCCTGTGCCAGGCTATTCAGTCTCTCATTCCCTCTCCCCGTTTAGATAAAAGAAGTGGCAATACTGTCCAGTACTGGCTACTGCTCGACAGGATCGTGCAGCAGATCGTCATACAGAGCGACAAGGGGCAGGACCCCGATGCCACCCCCCTGGAGAACTTCAACATCAAAAACGTCGTCCGCATGTAAGCACTCATCCTCGTAGGCGAGGAGCTCCAGCATTATTATCCCCTTGGATTGCTTGCGTCAATCCGATGGGTTGTGCGTGTGAATTGAGCTCAACTCTCACACGGTTTCCTTTGACCGTCACTGTCACCGCTCTTTCTTCATCGCATGGTGACATCTCAGCTCCTAGGTTGGCTGTGACCCCAGAGCCGTCGAGTTCATCTTAGACGTGAAAAATGGCCAGGGGGAGAGGTGTTAGAAATGCCAGAAATGTTGGGAGCTGCAGCCAGACCGACAGCCACGGGTCTCACCTTGCCATCTCGCACAGTGTTTGCTGATGGGGTTTGCATGCTCACAGCGCTAGGGTAGCTTCGTAATGCTGCTTGTTTCTCTTCTTTTAGGTTAGTCAATGAAAATGAAGTCAAGCAGTGGAAGGAGCAAGCCGAAAAAATGCGCAAAGGTGAATGATAAAAGAGATATAAGCTTTAAACTTAGGATGTAGAGTAAGCTAAAGTGATAATGTATATACACACTTAAGCTGGATGGACTATCTGCAGGTTGGTCGTTGGCTGCCCTGCTGTAGAATTACAGTGAAAATGGCAAATAAGAGATTAATTTTTTTTCTTGGGACCATTAGGGGAAAAGGAGATGTGTCTTTCCACAAAAATACACTGTTATTAGATTTAAAAAAAGAAAAGAAACTATGAAATAGAGGGATTTATTTTTGCAATTGCATTCATCCTCCTCTGTCATGATCAGAAGACAAATGGTGGTTTGTAGGTTGTTTTGTGTCTATCAGAATGGATGAGGAGGTCAGGGATGACGTATCTGGGCTTGGCAGGGAAATTGTCTTCATCTTACAAAGCCTCTGAGCATGGATTTAAGTTCTGACGTCTCTCCTTTTTCATACAACTTGTTTGACCTTAATCACTCTGGCCTTGAGTGAAGCCCTGAGGTCAGGTAGGAGAGCCAGGATTAGCAGGTAGCCCCGAAATACCAACAGATCAGGACACCTGAGCGGCTGCCTCTCAACGCTGCAGCTCTTGAAGGTGAAATGATGTCTGTGGACGTCCCAGGACGTTTCAGCATCACTGCCAGCGGACACAGGACCTCTCCATCCATGACCTGGGGACACCTTTGCTGCATCCCTCGCTGAACATCCTGTCCCGAAGTCCGCAGTGCAGGGTATTAAGTAGATGATGCAGGTTCCCATTTTTCACCTGTGCTCCTTTTCTCTAGGGAAGCATAGGGTCCGTTTTCCTGCATGTGGCTGCCTGCAGCAGGGGAGTGTTTGCAATGCAGGAGTGATTTCACGGGGCTGTTTCGCGGGGCTGTTGCAGAGCACAGCGAGCTTCAGCAGAAGCTGGAGAAGAAGGAGCGGGAGTGCGACGCCAAGGCCCAGGAGAAGGAGGAGATGATGCAGACACTGAACAAGATGAAAGAGAAGCTGGAGAAGGAGTCCAGCGAGCACAAGCAGGTCAAGCAGCAGGTGGCCGACCTCACTGCGCAGCTCCACGAGATGAGCCGGGTGAGGGTCCCAACCTGCTTCCCCTTGATGGGCAACCCCCAGCCCAAGTGTCGAGGTGATCCGCAAATGCCCAGGGTGGATTCTGGTGGCCAAGTGCTGGGGCTGAGACACTCGCCCAGGGAGGACATCCAAGGGCATCCAAGCGTCTGGGGATGGGAGATTCGCCTATCTGGCTGCGTCGTGCCTTGGTTGAGAACAACTAGCCTTTGAGTGCTTCCCTTGCTGGGAAGTGCTTCCCTTGCCGGTTAAATTTGGCTTTTCTCCCCATTGAGCATCCCCAACGTGTGTCCCATGCTGTCCTTTGAAGCCGCCTGGCAGCTCTGTCCTGGGGAAACCGGCGCTTTGGGCTCTGCTGTGGGTCACAGCGGTGGCCACCAAAGGGTGGTCCTGCCTGGCGGGTGGACACGGAGCTGCCCCCTGCACTGTGTGACCGGTCCCTCTCTCCCTGTCTCCCAGAGAGCCACCTGTGCCGCCGTCCCCGGAGGACCCCCCTTGCCCCCCGGCGCTCCCGGCGGCCCGTTGCCGTCCCCCGCTCCAGGATCCCTCCTGCCGCCACCACCGCCACCACCGCCACCAGG
>JAWLRI010000086.1:4255965-4278883 GCA_034781795.1 Crypturellus tataupa
CCACCACCGCCACCACCGCCACCAGGAGGGTGTCCCCCACCGCCGCCACCACCGCCCCCGCCGGGCGGCCCCCCGCCGCCCCCCGGCCCTCCGCCCCTCGACGGGATACCGCCTCCCCCCGGGGCGCCGCTGGGCTTGGCCCTCAAGAAGAAGAGCATCCCACAGCCCACCAACGCCCTCAAGTCCTTCAACTGGTCCAAGTTGCCCGAGGTAAGACACATCCTCGATGCCCAGGGCACGTGGCAGGGCGAGGTGGCCGCTGCCCCCTGCCACGTATGTGCTGTATTGCAGAACAAGCTGGCCGGCACCGTATGGACCGAGATCGACGACGCGAAGGTCTTCAAAATCCTCGACCTGGAGGACCTCGAGAGAACCTTCTCGGCCTACCAAAGGCAACAGGTAGCGGCAGGCCCGGCGGCTTGGTCTAACTACGCTCTCCTGCGTGAAAGTAGCCCCCACAGTTGGGCAATATTTCTAGATTGCTCTTAAGAGCCACTGCTTGGCGTCTCCATATTGGGTGGAAAATTTATATGCCTCTCTGGCCAAAAAAAAAAGTACTTAAGTTTTGCCCACATCTGCCATGGGTGGATCTCTTTTATTTTTGTAGTGAGCCCCAAGCAAAATGCAAGCTTTGAACACAAAACAAATCCCAGAGCAAAAGAATGACACAATGGGCAGAAGCCTCTGCCTTTTAATCTCATTTTCGGACAATATGGCCCCAATTTGAAAGGCATCAAAGCGCATGAGGAAAATGAGACACTTATTTTACCCCAAGCAGGATCATTAAGTGGGCAAAAGCCACGAGGTTTTCAGGAATGCGGGATAAAAAAACAGGAGGGATGCTGCAAAAGTTACGTTCACCTGTAGTGTCTTGGGACAAGGGGAGAGGATGGTGGCACAGGAAGGGAAGGGACCCATAAGCTCCTTAGACAACCTGAGAATTTAATCTCTTCCAGGGGCTAATCTAGGAGAAGATCATGGTGGATTAGAGCAGGGCAGATATCAAAAGTAACCTACCAGAAGTAGGTGCTGCCTCGGCATATTTTGGGAATAGGTCGTTGAGGTGCTGGCTCTTTCCTCTGGAGTTTTTGGATCTCGATTAATGCTTACTGGGGAGATTAACAAGCACGACAGGTGGAAATGGAGAGGAAGCAGAAGCCAGAAAGCTGGGGCACTAACTGGTTCATTGATGTCAGGCAGTTCATCGCCTGGTTAACACTAGATTATTGCAAGGCAGAAATGGAAATTTAAAAATAATTCTTTTCCTCCGAATTGGCGCTGTGGTCACCGAATCCTGCTCGGACGGATGGGTGTGCAACATTCAGCCTCCAACCCACCTCAAATCGCAAAACCAGCCTGCAAACCTCTGCTAGCTCGTGCACGGACCTGAGATTAGCTACGTATTTAATTTAAGCATCTCTCTATAAATGCTTTTCCCAGGCCACAGGCCAAGTAGTAAATGCAGGCTATAAAATGAGCTGTGCAGCTGGGGACAGCGCAGGGGGCTTGGGGACAGCGCAGGGCCTGGACGTGCACGCGGGGGCAGAAATGCAAGTTGAGGGCACAGCCCCGGGAGGTCCCGGCTCCAGCGGGGCTGAGTGCGGTGAGAGAGCTGTGGCCAAGTGGAAAAAAAATCCGTGTGTTGTTGAACCCAGGGCTTAGCAGCGAGCTAGGAAAGAATTTATCTTCCAAAAAAGGATGTGAGAAGAAAAGACTCCATCTCCTCTGTGTAAGCCAGGGTGACCTGCACATGTGCCGGAGGGTGCGTAACGTTTGTGGGACTGTGATAGTGGAGTTAAAGAAGCTGCTTGCTCCTTCCCTACCATCCTTCCCGCTCGGGATCACAGTTAGTGCAATAAACGGGCAGAGTTGAGGTTTGTTTGAGGCAGAGGGTGAGTTTTTTCACATTGGGCCTTCTCTGTAGCCTAAGGGCATTGTGAGCAATCTGTTTCCTGAAGTCAGGATTGCAGGAGGTCAGCAGCCTCCTCCTCCTCTCCAGGGGGGTAGATCTAAGCATCTGGATGAAAGAAGGACTTCTTAATTAGGGGTTAGTTAAACGAGCCACAGAGCACCTCCTCCTGCTCGTGGAGCTGCTCTGTGCTGTCTCTGCAGGGAAGCTGCTCTGAAGAGGCTGCTCCGTGAGACCTTGGTCACTAAAAAACTAAAAAATCGGTATTTTTTAACTGATCTCTCCAAAGAACAGCAACAGCAGCTCGTGTCTCTTCATTGGGGAAGTGCAGCCTCCCCTTTGCTTGCAAAGACCCCAACTGGGTGAGATTCACACCAGTGCCATCCAGACGGAGCGTTGCAGCTTCAGCTCCCAGATCCTTCTAGTACAAGCAAAGCCCCTTTTCCCAAAACTGCACACATCCAGGAGGGAAAACCTAGCTCCTTCCCCTCCCCAGGGGAACTCAAGCCATTGCTTTTCCTGCGACTGCAAAAAGCCCTGGTCCTGGAGAAAGGCAGGAGCTAAAAGCATGACCAGGCTCGGGGTGTCCCTGTGGCACCCCCAGGATGCAGCTTGTTGTGTTCCTCTGCAGAGGAAAACCCTGATGCAGCCACTGAGCGGGCAGGGACACTCAGGAAAGGGTTGCTTGGGTGTCTTTTTGCTGCTGTTTCCTTGTTTCCTTGTCTTTCAGCACATGTTTTTATTTTCTCGGCTGTAGGAAAGCTTTTTATGTGTGTGTCTTTTTGCGTGTGTGCGTTTTTGTGACACCGGCTTTCCTGCGCATGCTCTGAGTGCTGGGGGAGACCCTCAGGGGAACACGATGGGCAGCAGGACGAGGTGCGAGCTGGGATCCAGGCAGAGTTTCTGCCGGCTGCCGAGCCCTGCAGAGGGGCTGTTTTCCCGATAGGAAGAGAGGTCGAGGGGAAACGTGTTGCCATGGCAAATGGTAAAGTTTTTGCTGCAACAAGATTCGCTCTGGGACGAGAATCTCGTTATTTCCACTTGAAAGCCCTGTTTTTCCTGGCAGTCGCGTCGACATTTCATTCTCTCAGATTCGCAAGAACTAGCAATTTTCTTCCCCGGCATTTGCTCCTTTGGGCCAGCGCTGGCAGAGCGCAGCAGGAGATGCCCCGAGCATCCTCACGTCCACATTTCCCTCCTTGGTCCTAGCACAGAGCCCCCTTAGCACCATCCCTCCGCCGAGCAACCTCCCTGCCTCTGCTCACCTTCCCCATCCCTTGTCTCCTCCTTTGCATCCCTGCATCTCCATCCCTTACCATGCACATCCTCCACTTTTTGGAGCTGGTAGCCCCCAAGTTATTCCTCTTGCTGCTGAGACCTGTCCTCGACTGTGCTTTGAGTCCGCTTTGGTTTTGCCCTGATCACTGAACCGCATGTGTTTTTTACTGCCTTTTTCTTCCATGCTTCTGCTATGGCTGTAGGACTTCTTTGTGAACACTAACTCCAGACAGGTAAGTGCTCCCCTGCAGAAACCTCGTGCCACGAGGAACGGGAAGGCTTTGGGCGCTGTCCTTGCGATTTCCCACCTGGCCACTGTTTTCTTTTTAATAGAAGAGAAAAAAAAATGAAAAAACGGGAATTTGTCTTTGTTCTCTCTGAAGTTGCAGAGCGGTCCCAGAGTTTCTAGGCTCTGCAATGTTTAGAGCATATCCATAGCCTGCGGGACCTTGACATGCACCTTGCAGAAGGATTGAATGGCTGGGTGTTAATTTATTAACCTTACTAAAAGCAACCAATATGGTAAATTGAAACCGGGGCAGCATGAACTCACGGGGCAAAACTCTGCAAACCTACATTAGATCTGCTATTAAGGAGACCTGCCCATTCATTTGTCCCTGTAGTTTGCCTCTCCTTTGGAAGGAGCATATTTAAGCTAAGTAGGAGACTTAGGTGCCTGTGTCACAATGATTTGTGCTTTCACGGCCCTTAATATTTTTGGAAGCATTTCCCCGAATGAGCAGCGAATGCTGCAGGTTGTGTTTGCGAGCGTGGTAGGTGTGAGTGGTTAATGTCCTGCTGGGGACTGGTGCATGAAGGGGGCCTGCAGATGTTTGGAGGGGTGGTGAAGAACAAGGGTGATCCTGAGTGTGTGCAGCAGCCCATAATGAAATATTTCAGGCGAGGGTTTAATGAAGTATCACAAATATGTATGCTAAGAAAGCCCTGCTTTATTTATTCAGCAGCGCTTATGTGTTTGCAGATTCTTAAATCTTCCCCTGTCTGAGAAAATATTTACATTTCTAACCCGTGGCTTCAAAGCCAGTTCTGGTTTATGAAATGACTTACTGTATTTCAGTTACAGCCTATGGGTTTTGCTCATAACCCTTGGTGACACTGCTGATTAATGGGGGCTGCTGTGTACAGCACTGGTATGTGCTGAGAGTACTAAATGTCTTCACTTCTTCGTGACTTTTCTCCATGCTGTTTTTTTTTTTTTTTTGTAGAAGGAAGATGCTATCGATGACACGTTGAGTTCCAGGCATAAAGTCAAGGAGCTTTCGGTAATAGATGGCCGGAGAGCTCAGAACTGCAATATTCTTCTCTCAAGGTATGGGTAACATCTTGCTGCCTTTTGGGGACAGGTCCTGCCGCTCGCATAGGCAGTGGCCCTTTCCCATGGTGTCAGGTGCTGGTTAGGTTGGAGCTGGTGAGGAGCAGCGCGCCCTGAGCTCGAGATGTGCTCGGTCCCCAGGGGGGATTTTAGTGACAGTAGCCTTGGGAGCAGAACCAGGGACACCTGAGCCCCGCTGTAGAGTTACACCTTCCCCTGCGGCCTGACTTGGGGCAGGGAAATGCACTTACAGGGACATGTGGCACTTCGTGGTGTCCCCATGGAGCCTTGGAGGAGCTCTTCACCCGCTGGGTCCCCATAGGGGTTTGCAGGGGCTGGATTTCATCTTCCATCTCCTCCAGGCTGGATTTAGGTTACATTTTGCGACTGTTGAAAGGCCCTCTGTTACGCTGGGGAAAACACTGTGTGTTGGAAGTGTAGGAGCAGCCAACATTGGGCATCGGGCATCCCAGGATCAGCCCTGGATGCCACAAGCGACTCAGTCCAATCCCCAAATCTGTCTTCTGCCAGCGGGGTAAAAGGTGCGGATTTCACAAGGTAAAACAAAGCAGTAGGACTGACTTTGGGGAAAGCAGAAGACAGATTGTAGGAGAATTAAACTGTCAGCATAGGCATTTGGGATAGGAAGCATCAAAAAATGCTTCCTGCTTCTGGTGGCCTCCAAAAAAGCAAATCCAACAGCAAAGCCAAAATACAGCTGCACTCAGAAATGTTCCCTTTTGGTGCCTGGACGTGCACAAGCTTTTGTGCCACCGCAAGACACCTTGAAGTGAGTGCAGGAACGTGGTGCTGCTGCAGGAGAGGAGCAATGAGACGAGCATGAGCTGCGTGTGCGTGGAGGTCAGGATTGTGCTTGAGATGAGATCCCTGGCTCAGCATCCTTCCACGTGTGCTGTTGTAGACTCCGGCTCTGGCCCTGCCTCTTCAGCAGCCCGTGGGATCTTGGGCAAATCCCTTAATCCCTACCCGCTTCCATCTCCACACAGAGGGGAGCAGCGGGTCCCTCTGTCCCTCGTGGCAGGGGCTGTGGTTGAGCTGAGCTTGCCAGCAGCAGTTGCTCCAACCTCACCGCGCTCCAGGGGAAGGAGAGTGGATTTTCACACGTGAAAGGACCTGCAGGGTTGGCCCCTCATTCAGCCCAGACGCTTGCAAGCAACACAGCCCTTGCCTGGCTTGCAGCGTGGAAAGATTATGGCCAGCGAGATACTTTATCTCTCTCTGTAGATTTATTTTTTCGCCCGCTTCCCTTGCTTTGGGAGAAATTGCTGTGCAGTGAGATCACTGCCTTGTCCTTCAGCTCAGAATGCAGCACAGGAATATTTTTAACATGCGCTTTTTTTCCTTCTAGGAGGGCTCCAAGTGTGCCGATGTCAGTGCAGGGCAGGGTCTCACTCAGTGCAACCACAACCATGTCCTTGTTCATGCTCGATATGGGTATTTTTAAGGCAGGAAACCTGTGCCACATTGTGCAAGGTGCAAAGGCTTGAGCCTGTCTTTTCCCAAGTGCTGAGGAGGTGTAAGGCTCGTTTGCTCTCTCCCTACAACGAGGCATTTTTGCAAATCAATGCAGCTTTTCAAGAGGGCCACGTCCCTTCCCCGTCCGAATTTCCCCTTCACGCTCCGTACGGCGCTGACTGGGCTCTACAAAAGCCCCGCAAAACCGCCCCGCGCTCCTCGGGCTGTCGGGCTGTCACTTTGCATCTCGGGGCCGCTGGGCTTAAATCCCTGTGACAGCAAACACCGTGACCCCGTTCCTCTCAGACGGCTCGCGTTCGGCAGCTGCTGCCAACAATGATAATTATTGTGGTTATAGATAAGCTTCTAGCTTTCACTGGCCCCTTTCCCATCACGTCGTCTGAGAAGCTGTTTGCTTCTGGCGCCCCGCGCTTGCTCTCTGCCGATACCGGGGCCGCGTCTTGTTCTTGGCACTCGGCTTGGGTGATTGCTGAGAAAAAGGGGTTTTTTTTTGCCTTTTTTTTATTGACTTTGCTTTGAATGAGCAGGGCTTAACAAAAGTCGCCATGGTTGCAGTGGTGTTGTTAGATGTTCATTTGCTGCAAGGTTTTGGATGAGCGGTAACTCCCTGTGAGCCAGGTTCTTCCAGGAGCCTTTTTCCCCTCACAGGGATACCCAAAACATCCTCTTAAGAGCATCCCTGTACCCAGACACCCATATAGTGCCCCAGTCTACTTCTCGCTCAGGTAGGGACCGGTGCAGCGCCGCTGGGTGCTGGTGCCCAGTCCTGCAGCTTGACAGGGAGAACATCCAGTCTTGAGCACAATATTTCCAGCTGAACCACCCCTCTGCATCCCGTCCTATAGGGATCAGCTCCCAGGGAGGACTCAGGAGTCTCAGAGGGTTTCCCCAGGAGGAGGCTATGCCGCAGGGTGGGAAACACTCAGCACGGCTGAGGCTTCACAGCAGCTGCAGGGGGAACAGCTGAGCCCTCTGCAACGGGGCCGCTACGGCCGTACCAGGGGGAGATCCCAGCCTCAGCCCCCACGGGACCCATCCCTAATTCCTAGCCTTGTAAGGAGGTTTGAATCCTAGGTATTGCGATCTCTTTTTTTCCTTAATTCCCCCTCCCCTTGAGCCAAATGGGCAAATTTTATTTTCGCAAACTCACGCGTCACTCTTCTTGCTCGGGAATACCCAAATTCTCATGTTTTCTGAGTGGTGGCTGCAGCGCCGGCTCTCCAGTGCCACTCACCTGCCCCTTGAAGCCGCTTTGCGGTGGGGAAAGGGTGAGCGTAGGTGTGTGGGGCTTCCACACAGGTATCCCGATGGGATCTGTGCCAAACACAAGGGAAAAACGCCCAGGAAATGTTAATCCTGGCTTATTGCAGGGTTGGGGAGTGCGGGGGATTTTCTGCTCAGATGCTGCACTAACCTGGGAGGAGCATCCTCATCACTAGCTCCTGCCCAAGCTGGGCTGCTGAATAAACAGCTACCAGGGAAAGGCAGGGTGTTTTTTTACTGTGATACCGTGGTCGACATTTAAAGAAATGTCAAATCTTAGGCTGTGTTTCCAGTTTATGGGAAGGGGAGGAGAGAAAAGGCAGAGGTTTCCAGCTTGCTGCACTTTGAAGCACATTGACATTTTCCTCCATCCCCTTAAAAAGCCCCCAGATTTTGGATTTATGTTGTTCTTCCCAAAGGGAGGCTGCAGCCCAGCGAGGCTGCAGGGCACCAACCTTGTTGCTCACATCTCTGTCGAAAACCCACATTGTGCTGCTCTTTGGGGTGGCTCTTTGCAATTCTGCTGCAGAGCAGCAGTGAAGGCATCTCAGTCTCTTGGCTGCGTCCGTACTTGACCAAGCAAATGTTCCTGGATCCATTGAACTGTCTGTGGGCTTCTTGCACTAGTCATCTGCTTGCGTTGAAGCTTAGTCCAAGAAGTAGCAACCAGTTCCTGATGGACACATCCCCGCAGGTCCCCAGGGATGCTCCGGGCTGATGGAGGGATTTTGGGGCTCAGCAGGAAGCCAGGGCCTGGGGCAGTTGTGGCAAGCAACTCTGTGGGACTCGCGAAGCCAATAGTGTGGGAAATTTCCCTTTCCTGTGCTGAAACGATGGTTGGGACTGGGCTTCATGGGCGAATGACTCTCTTCTTTCCCTTCCTCCACCTTCCAGGCTGAAGCTGTCGAATGAGGAGATCAAACGGGCGATCCTGACTATGGATGAGCAGGAGGACCTTCCAAAGGACATGCTGGAACAGGTGGGTGATGCCAGCACGACGCTCTTCCCTCTTTTCAGGGCAGCTTTCGGATTCGTCCATACCATGCCAGCCAGGAACATCTTATCAGCTCCTGCAAAATGACACTTCAAGGCTCATTACTGCCTTCAATCACAAACCCTGGGACTGTAAAACCCTGCAGCCTCCTTAGTTTGGGGTGAGCAATCTCAAAGCACACCCAGATGCCTGGTTAGAGAAGCAATAAAGCAACCAGGTCTGGGAGCTCAAGGCTTTGCAGTTTGGCTGTGCCTATGACGTGCTTTTGGACTGCAATTTGCTGTTCTTGCTTGGGAGGGGGGTTATTTTTTAATTGCATTTTTTTCCAAAGCCTTCAGGAGGCCAGTCTGTTTTTTGAGCCCCTGTAATCCTTTGAGGAGCATTTTATCTGCCTGTTTACTTGCCTGTCGCCATAAATTCAAGGCAGGGCATTTCAGCCTGTTTCAGCAGAAAAGTGGAAGGTTGCACAAAACTTCCATCTGCAAATATGTAGAGTTGTAGCGAATGAGAGTCCTTCTCATCTCCTTAAAGAGGGTTGATGTTGAAACCGCCTTGGCGTGGATGTACAACATGTGTTGTAAAACTGGAGTGATGGTAGGGCAGAAACCAGACACATGAATGTGATGGGGCAACAGGAGGCAGGAGGATGGGGCACTGATAACATACTTGTTTTTGTAGATTTGGAGTCGTTTTCTGTACATATTGAGGAAGTAGTGGATTCAGGGGCTAGGTCACCAATTTGCTCCTGAGGAACCATGCATGGATCTCATGCCTACAAACCTGCTTTCCCTTGTTTAGCTCCTGAAATTTGTTCCTGAAAAGGGTGACATTGACCTCCTGGAGGAGCACAAGCACGAGCTGGACCGCATGGCCAAGGCAGACCGGTTCCTCTTCGAAATGAGCAGGTAGGCTGGCAGATCGTGAGGCTGCTGCTCCACGGAGCCTGGGCTGCAAACGTGGGCTCCATGCTCCGTGTTTTGCGTGTCATGCACTCCCTCACGCAGAGCTGAGCTCAGCTGAGGAGCAGTATCTCCACTCCTGGAGCACCAGAGGTTCCCAGGGCTCTTCCAGCCCCCTTACCCTCTCCTTTTGGGAAGAAAACTCATTCTGGCCCAAAACTGGAAACAACTGCATCACCTGCGTGGCAGCACAGGCAGGAAGTGCTGTTTGGGTGACAGCAGTTCCTGAGTAATGTTCCCTTTTCCCCAACACTCACATATCCTAAAGAACACTCAAGGCTGATGGATGCAATTTTTGCCATGCCGTGTAGCTCTTCTGAGACCACTGAGACCAACTCCTCACCTCCAGCAATGCCCTGTCCCTAGGGCTCCTGAGAATGTACAAGAAGGAAAGGAAATGTCATTTCTTCCTCATCCTGGTAGCAGTCATTTAAGGCTTAGGGGTCTTGAGGGATGGATAGCCTTATCTTTGGCATGCACATCCTCCAGGGGTGCTGGCTTAAAATCTTGAAGCTCCTTATTTAAATCCAGCTGAATATTGAGCTCTCTGATTTTTTTTTTTTTTGCTGAGAGGAGTTTCTTCCCTGAACTTTGAGCAAGTCACTTGGTTGCAAAGTCAGTGAGTTTCATAATCCTCGCTCATTCCAGGAGGTCAAAAATAGAAACGCTCCTGTTCTCTCTGAGAAACACAGCACTCAATAATGTGCACGGTGTCGTTGCTGAATGTCAAAGGCAGGTAGGATGGAGCTGTGAAGTTCAGACCTGAGCCCTCAGGGCTGGAAGGCGTCCAGAATTAGCTTTCCTATTTCAGGTCACCTTTTCTTCTTCACAGTCTCTTGCCCAAACGTTGCCCTCATGCCTTCCTCTCTTGGAAAGCACAACATGCTGATACAAGTATTTCCTCTGATTTCAGGCCCGGCTCTTTAATTTCCCTGTGGCCTGTAACTGTGTGTGATGTGTTTGCCATCTCTGATTAATGCAGCATGAGTTTAGCCCGTGGCCTTGTTGTCTCTGAGCATGTAGGTCCTGGTCCAAATGACTCAAATCACACTTAGCGTTTGCTCATAACTGAGATCTTGCTTAGCCTAAATATGACCAACATGAGCAGTCCCTAACTTGCCCAGAAAAGGTTTGGACAAGGGTTTTTGCTGGACCTTTTCCTCAGGTGGGGGCAGGTGATCATTTTGAGCATCTATAGGTTCAGTTTCACCCGTGCTGGGAGCTGTTGTGTCTGCATCTATCCACAGCCCATGGCAAAACCAGAGTGCCCAGCTCTGATCAGCATCTCTGCTCAGGAATGGTCTTAAATGGATTGTTTGTTGACTGCAATGGGGTATAAATATGCACTTTTTGAACTTCTGAGATAAGGATAGACCTAAGGATGTGCATTAGAGCCCACCAGGATGAGCTGCTAAAAGACTGCGTTTTAGGTTGGCAGTTTTTTCCCTACCCCAGCGTAGTTTCAGAGAGAAAAGTGGTCATTATTTGTGAATCAGTGTGGCTCAGGTCTGCTTTGTAAGGACAGCTTTGAACTTTCCTCTGCCCAGAGCAAGTTGTGCTAAACCTGCTCCTCTCTGTCCTGTCAGGATAAACCATTACCAGCAACGGCTGCAGTCCCTCTACTTCAAGAAGAAGTTTGCAGAGAGAGTTGCAGAAGTCAAGCCCAAGGTTGAAGGCAAGTGACCGGAGCTCCTGCTGCTTTTCTTCTCTTGCTAAGGGGCTCTGTGCCAGCACATGTGGGTGACGAGGGGGTTGCAAAGGCAGCGATGTGCCCTCGGGACAGGGCTCGGGGTGTGCAGGGGTGACATCCACATCTGTGTCCTCGCAGCGATCCGCGCCGGCTCCAAGGCCGTGCTCCAGAGCAGCAGCCTGCAGCAGCTGCTCGAAGTGGTCCTGGCCTTCGGCAACTACATGAACAAGGGCCAGAGGGGAAATGCCTTCGGGTTCAAGATCTCCAGCCTGAACAAGATTGCAGACACCAAGTCCAGCATTGACAAGTGAGTCCTCCCTGGCCCTCACCCTTGGCAGGTTCTGCTTTTGCTGGCAGGAAGGAGGACGAGTCCATGGTTTGGGGATGTGGGTCTGTCAGAGCCTTCCCCTCCCTCCTCCTGGCACTTCTGGTTAAGCAAGCGGATATTTGGGGGGCAAAACAGGTTTAAAAGGAACCAGAGCTAAAGATGAACACGGGGACTGTTGGGGACTTTCCTTTCTGGGCCTGCAAGGAGTGACACTCGAGACTTGCATCTCCTCAAAGGCCGTCTCAGGTTGGCGGGTGGGATTGAACCAGGGCTGCCACTGTCCTGACCTCAGCTCGCCTCTCTCCTAGGAACATTACTCTTTTGCACTATCTCATCACTATCGTGGAAAAGAAATACCCCAAAGTTCTCCGCCTTCACGAAGAGCTGCGAGACATCCCGCAAGCAGCCAAAGTCAAGTGAGTAGGGTCTGCTCGCATGGGTGCCAGGTCCTTGGCTCTTCCTTTCCTGCGTTTCGCTCCCGTGCTCCCATTAGGAATGTGTGGGATGCCAGGTTGGATTGGGTGCGGCCGGCCACGCGGGCCATAAGCCAGGCGTTGAGGCAGGAGACAAAAGCTGGTGATGCAGCAAACATCATCTGGGGGCTGTAAATCCCAGCCCTTGCAGCAGAGGGTTGCAAGGCTCCGTCTGCGAGGGAGGAGAGCTGCCCAGAGCAGCCGTTTCCTGCCGCTATCTCACCGCAAAAGCATTTAATTAATTCCTAATGAAACGTTAAGTAATCCGTTGGGAAGCGGTTGTGGTGCGGTTGCAGATACAGGTCAGCTGCGAGTGCGATGGGGAGGTTCTGTCCCGCTGCACACACGGTTTTACCGGAGCCCGTGGGACACCGGGATGTCCTGCCTGGCACTGGTACCTGAACTGGCTTTCCCCTTCAAAAACTCCTCCGTTTCTTATTAAATCCCTCCTGTTTCGCTCTAGCCCATTCAACAGGCTGGTGCACGCCCTTTGCAGGCTGAAGCGCTGGTTCAGCAAAGCCCTTAAGCACGTGCTGAGCTTTAAGCGCATGAGGAATCCGCTGTTGCTCTGCAAAGCCCTCAAGTATGCACTTAAGTCCCTCCGAAATCAATGAGGCTCTCTTGGGGTTTGGAAGGTCGGCGTGTGCTTAGTGCTTTGGTGCTTTGAGGGTCTGAGCATGTGACAGTGAGTCAAGGATTACCCACCCCAAAAGCAGCAGGCCTGCGATGCAACCACCGACGTGAAAAGCGCCTTAAACTGCAACTTTTTAGGCACGGGATAACAAATATGCGTGGAATTTATGAGGGTTTGCGGATCTCTTGAGTTGCAAAGTGCTTTTGGACCAAGGGGTAGATTCCTTGTTGAAGACCTGTAATATGCAGAGCATTTTGGGTGGTAAACATTATGTTGTTTAACACGCAGAATGATTTGCAGCTTGTGTTTAGATCATGGGAATTACACGAGATCTGTGGACAAAGCTTCATCTGCAGGGAGGACCGTGTGGCTACGGCGTCCTTAGGCATCCATGGCACAAACTGCCCCATGTGGGTCCTCTGCACTGGACTCTGTGTGTAGTGGCTAGGCTCAGTCTAGAGTGAAACCAGCAAGTTTCTAAGTCACTGGAAAACCATAAATTCCCCCATCCCTGCAGCTGTTCAGCCAGGTTGCTCCTCGAGTCGGTCCCAGCGCTAGTAATGAGCCGCAGCTCTGCACAGCACAGGAGCAGAGGGCTCCAGCGCTTCCTTTTCCCAGGCTAGACTTGCCAGGAGCGCTTGCTCCATGACCTGACATCGCCGTTTCCAGAGACCCCGACCCTAGGGATATGCCCCTGGAAGCACGTCAAGCCCGGTGTCATCGAGTCGTTGTCAGAAACCTCCTGCCACCTCTGGTGACAGAAACCCGAAAGCTCTTCCACTCAGAGCTGGCTGGGGACTGAGGCTCCACACAGAGAAAGTCGGTGTTTTGTTTTTTATCACAATCCCTTAGATGAATCTAATTCAAGGAAAATGCTTTGCTTTAAAACAAGCAGCTGTAACCACTACCCGAGAGGCACTCTCCTTCCTAGCTCAGGGACCATCAGCACAACTGGCAGCTTGAGAGACACTAATCTGCAAATGGGAAGCAATGTGTGAAGCACTTGGGTCTTTTTAATGGAAGAACATGGTTAAATTGATTAGAGCGCTGGAAAATTTGCTAGGAAAGGCTGAAAATTAACATGCTGCCATTTCTAACAGCATGACGGAACTGGAGAAAGAAATAAACACTCTGCGGAGCGGGCTGCGAGCCGTGGAGACCGTGAGTATTATTTACTGCCTTCCTCATCCATCGTCCCTCCTCGAGGAGGCAGGACAGGGAGCACCTGGCAAAGCAGCTCTCCTTGTCTTGCCTCCCTGCCCTGCACTCGTGTCCGTGCTCTTAGGGCTGTTTTGGGATGGAAGTTGCTGTATGCATGAGATATGTGGGATTCACCAGACAAATAGAACCAGTGATGGTTCCCATGGGACAGGACCTTTAACGTGCACACTGCCACTTGTGACTAAAGAAATTGCACATTTGTGTCCTTGATCAACCAGAATCTCATCAGATTATTTTTTTTTCCCTGAAGGAACTGGACTTCCAGAAGTCTCAGGTTCAGCAGGCAGGTGACAAGTTTGTGTCTGTCGTCAGCCAATTCATCACATTAGCCAGCTTCAGCTTCTCAGATGTGGAAGATCTCCTCACGGAAGCAAAAGAGCTGGTAAGGTCACTGGTGCCAGGGAGATCCTGGTTGCATTTCAGCCTCTCCTCCAAGGCTGGGTAGGAGGAGGGTGATAGGGGAGGAACCTTCCTGCCGTTCACAGAGCTCGTGTTGTGTGTTAACATCTCAAGTGTCTCTCACCCACGAGATCCCATAGTGAGCATCCCATGGAGACCCTGGAAAGGAAAGGCTCTGGGATGCTCTTCTGGGCACGTGGGTGGTGGGTGAGTGGTGCATCCCTGTCTGCACCAAAGGCCTTTTGGAATCACGGATGAGGCCAAGAAAGTTTTTCTGGGATACAAGATGTGCTTTAAGGAACTACAAGGCAGGGGCTTCTCTTGGAAGAGTTGTTAGGGGAGAAAACAGGAGCTCATTTGTGAGGATCTGAGTTTTGGTGAAGGACTTTCGCTCAGAAGTAGAGGCTGACTTCACTCCCTTTTTTCACTCATTTTATCATTATTTCTTAGGAAAACAGAAGCATTGTTATTTTGTAAGCTGTATTTTATGAGGATAATGTTTTCAGCCTTTCCCCACACTAGAAATACGGCAGAGAAGCCAATACCTTAACGAAAATAAACAGGAATTGCCCTGATTGATAATGGTTGATATTGTGTCACCTATCAAGTTCTTCTCTGCATCTCCTAGTGCTAAACTTCTTAAAACAATAAAAGAAAAAAAAATGCCTAAATGTCTTATAAAGGGTCTAAAACACCTCTAAAAATAAAGCTAAATCATACAGACAGGCTTTAAAAATGTTCTTTTCATCCAACAGAACAAAATCAAAGCAACTAATAAATTTGTGCTTTGATTTTATTTTCCTTTTTTTTTTTTTAAGCTTCCATATCTCATGAACGGGCTCACGCAACTTTAGCAAACTTTCTGTGCACAAATCCAAGCTGTACATGAGAACAAAGGATTTCAGCCCAAAGGACAGCCCGAGGGCTCCTCGGGGACACTGCTGCCTCGGCAGATAGTGGATGTCCTGTCCTGACCTTTGCTACAGCTTCATTCAAATCACTTAGGTTAATCATTTGCAAACAGCATGGAAGGCCGGAAAGCTTCCCACTTTCCTGCCCATTTTCTGCACCCAGGCAGAAATGCCTTTTAAAAGCTCCACCAACACATTTGGTTTCAATATCAGAGCATGTGGCAATGATAAATAATGCCCCAAAAATACTTCAAAGAGAAGTTAAAAGTGCGGGTTTCCCTTCCCCTGCCGTGTTTACTATTAGTTTTATGTCTCCAGTCTTTGGTCCCACAATATTTTGCTTCCTCGTTTTTACGGCTGGTTAGTTAATAAAATTGAGTTAGGGACCATGGGACACTAAGCAGAACCAGAGGTGTGAAGCTTCGCATGTGACTTTAAAGAAGGATGTTTTAAAAGGGGGGTTCTGGGTGCTCCCCAGGTGGGCTGTGATCGAGTAGGTGGCTAATGTGCAGAGGCAGGATGGGAGATGATTTATTCCAATTTAAGTCAAGGTTTGATTAATCCTATCCCTGTTTTAATGATGCTCCTTATCCCTTGAAGCATTTCTCTCCAATCTGTGAGGTCAAACACTTCCCAGGAAGGATTTTACCGGCCCAGTGGATGCCTCTCCTTAGACTAACAGACTCCTACCTCCTCTCTCCCAGTTTTCGAAGGCTGTGAAGCACTTTGGAGAAGACACGGACAAAATGCAGCCGGACGAGTTCTTTGGCATCTTCGACCAGTTCCTCCAAGCTGTGACCGAGGCCAAGCAGGAGAACGAAAACATGAGGAGGAGGAAGGAGGAGGAGGAGCGCCGCGCTCGCATGGAGGCCCAGGTGAGAAGGCGCTGGGGAGGTTGGCCTGGCCGAGGGAACCACCACCTTTCCCCGTTGGGTTGTTTAATTAACTCACTAATGACTTGGGAGGTGGTGTAAACTTGAGCGCTGGGCTGTGCTGAAGAAGAGCTGGGCTCCTTCTGCAGCTCTTTGTCAGGTTCCAGCTCTCCCTTGGAACATCCATGGCTGATCAGGAGATCTTTGGCGCCTAGGCCAACGCCTTGCAGCCAGCTGTAGCAAAGAAACCCATTTTTGCTTCTTTTTAAGTATCTTTTTTTAATTCCAAGCTGCTTAATAAGGGGAGGAGGGCTTGAAAAGGCTTTAAAACACGGTGTGGGGTCAACGCTGAGCAATGTCTCCCCGTCCTCACAGCTCAAGGAGCAGCGGGAGCGGGAGCGCAAGGCGCGCAAGGCCAAGGAGAGCGGCGAGGAGGGCGGCGAGTTCGACGACCTCGTCTCGGCGCTGCGCTCGGGCGAAGTCTTCGACAAGGACCTCTCCAAGCTGAAGCGCAACCGCAAGCGCATCGCCAACCAGCTGGCCGACGGCAGCCGCGAGCGGCCCGTCACCAAGCTCAACTTCTGAGGGACCCTCTCCGGGGGCACCACGCGCACACGCACGCTGCAAAAACAACAAAAAAAAACATACAAAAAGAAAAAAAAATGAAAAAAAAGAAACATTTAGCAGTCTTTTCCAAGTGGCTAGTTTTTTTTTTTAATTATTATTATTATTCTACTGCCTTGGGATTCGGACTGAGCAGTGGCACGCTCTATCTCCGTGGGGTGAGTGTGTGTGTACATATATGTATATAGGGAGCCGGGGGGCTGCGTGGCTGGGGACAGGCGTCGGCGGGGTGTCCGTGCGGGTTGTGTCCGTGCGGGTTGTGTCCGTGTGGATGTTGTATCCGTGTGGATGTTGTGTGTGTGTGTGCGCACAGCCGGGGAGGCACAAGCACAACGCCGGGCCGGGGGCCGGAGCCGGGCCCGGGAGCCCCGTCCTCTCCGGGCAAAAAAAATAAGAAAAATGGAGTGAACCCCATCTGTTTTTTTGTTTTTTTTTCTTCGTTGTTATTTCAAAAACTTGAACGTCTGTGCTTTTGTGCTGGTTCCTGAGTTCTGGTCTGTAAACTCGATGATTCTCTCCAAGCTGCGGGGAGGAAACGTTCCTTTCCCTCCTGCCTCCACCCACGGTCCCGCTAAAGGAAAGAGACCCCCAGGAGGTGCTGGTGGCCCTGGCAGCGATTCCTCTGCTCCTGCTCCCTGGGACAAACTGCATCCTCCAGAGCCGGCCGGGACACGGCGTCGCTCCGGGGACCCGCTCGCTTCCCAGCGTGCCCATCTCTATTTCATTATTATTACTTTATCCACATACATGTATCTTTAAACGGACACACAGGAGCAGCATCGCCAAGAAACTTCTGTCTCTTAGCAGCATCCTTTTTTCCCCCCCTTTTTTTTTCCCCTTTTCCTTTTTTTTTTTTGCTTTTCAAGATGGTTCGCTGTTCGTCGTCGGTGCAGATCTGTAAGCGGAACTACCTGTAAAATGTTAGTCCAAAAAGAAGAAAAATAATAATAATAATTAATAATAATAATGATAATAATGATTCAGAGCTCTCAGGGAGTAATAATTTAAAGGTTTAGAAAATTAAGAATTGGAGAAGAAAAAGTAAACGCCATTAACATATTAACATTTCTATTCTTAAATTATGCTGAATATATAGAGGACTGTTACTTTTTTGCTTTTATTTATTTGTGCTGTGTTTTTTTTTAAGAAAACAAAACCTTTTTATACCATCAATACTTTTGTGACCCGTTTTTTTTTTTTCCTTTTGGGTTGGTTTGTTCTTTTTCCTGTGGAGAGATGAGTTCGTCCCTGTTGCACTAGGTGTGAACACTATTTGAAATAAGGTTTTTCTTTTTATTTTTTGTCGGATAATCGGTATTACCGGTGGGGTATTGGGGTGTCAGTTTCCTATATGTACTGTATAGCGAAAGTGCTGTTTAAACTAATTTGTATAAAAAAAACCTATGGTTTTAAGCACCTGAAGGCCGTGGGGTCTGTGTGCTGTGTGAAAGCTGTGAAATATCACTCTAAACAGAGTTGTCAAGAGCTGTGGTTTTACCATTTTGTTCTTTTCTTCATTGCAACTTTTGACGCACTGTAGATTAAAGAGAAAAAAATAGAAAAAAAAAGGAAAAAAAAAAGACTTTCCGAGTAGCATTTAAAGCAGTCACGAATGCAGCAGGTAAGTGCAAAAGGAAAAACAAGCAAAAAAGCCCAGCACCTCGTGTCAAAGCAGCTGCAAAACCTGCAGATTATTTTCCACGGTGGAGTTAAGCACTTTGCTTTTAGAAGGAAGGGGGAAATAAAGACAAGAAAGGTAATGCTAATACTATTCCTTAACTAAAGTGCCTCTATTTATATTTTTTATTTATGCTGAAAAAAAAATTAAAAAAAAAAAACGGGGCTGATGATGTGATTGAGGGAATGGACTTTTTGGGGAAAAAAAATACAGATAGAGAAAAAAAAAGGAAAAAAAAGGAAATCCTGGCGCCTGATGGTTTAAGGAATGGTTGCTCACGTGTTTGCGTTGGAGGCTGGGGAGGACGCGGAGGACCCGTCCTGGTGACACTCGTCCTCGTGCCCTCCCAGGCCTCTCCGTGCTCCACAGCGGCCCCGTCGCGGGGCTGCGCTTGCCATTTCTCTGTTTTTCTTTCCAAAAAAAAAAAAAGGAAAAAAAAAAGAAAAAAGAAGTATATATATATTATAAATAAAAGCAGAGGCTTTGTGAAGGTAATTCCATGTGCCATTGTTGGAAACTACGTGTAGGTCGGTGCTGGTGTAAGTAGTCGCTCTTTTTTTCTCTTGGGTGTGTATTTTCAAGAAAACTTGTTTGTTTGTTTTTTTAAATATCAAAAAGGAAAAAAAAAATCTGTAATAATTTGTAAACTGAAGTTTATGTCTTGGACCGTATTCTGCTTCGTAGTGACCGAGTTAGCGCGTTAGGTGCAGGAACGTTGTTAGTGGTAGCTGCCAGGAGATGCTGTGTAATGTCACGAGACTGTACATTTTCTAAGACGGCGATACGCAATAAAGGACCCGAATTATTGCAGTGTGCGCCCCTCGCCGAGCCCGCCGTGGCAAAGGAGGGGGAAACGGTGTGTTTGGGGTTTTTGGGGGGTTGTTCTGTTTCAGGGTATTTGCGGACGAGCCGTTTTGGGGCGAGGGCTTGGGGACTTGGGGTGGGCGCCGCGGTGGCACCCGTTACTGCTCGGTCACGATTGGGGTGTTGGCTCGTGCTAATTGCGAGCGTTAGTTGACACCTGGAGCCTCTCTCAGCCGTTTGCAGCTCCCATCTCCCTCCTGCTGCCGGTGGCTCCATTGCGTTTGGGGTAAATGTGGCCGTTTCCCACCACGCTGGAGCTTCTCGAGGGCTGAGGCAGCCTTGGAAAACCTGGATATTCTTGGGAATAGCAGCACCACCCTCTGGTGGCACCTTCTGGACTGTGCACTGTGTCCTAGCAGGAAATCAACCCCATCCCCAGCTTCCCCTGGCCCATTCCTGCTGCTTTCTGGTACCTGCAGGGTTTCCAGCTGTGGGACGGTCCAAATGTTAAATTTGTGTCTAAGTTTCCCCCCAAAATGAGCAGGGGAGGCATAATCCTAATGCAATCCCCACTAATTTATCTGTCTTTGTTGAGCTGGGCAGGTGAAGATGACAGATTTGGGGCTTCTCCATGAATTTCTCCAGTGTCCGGGTTTCAAACCTGTGTTCCCGTGGGCTCTGCAAATCCCTGCATGCTGAATATAAAATAATCCAGGGGGTTTCACAGGTCATCTTAAAGCCACAGAGTTTCCCGTGTTGCTTTTGAGAGCCTCCCTCCACTCTTTGCTCACGTAATGATGAGGCCTACGACCAGGTCTGGATTTTGGTGCATTTTCCCCAGCCCCAGGATGCAGGAACCGCGATAGGCGCATCCAGTACCTGCCCTTGACATTATGTCAGACTGGGTCTATTGTAAATCTTTTTAAAATTTTATTTTGCAAACAAAACCCGCACCTGCTGCTGGGCAGACGGAGCTCCTGAGGGCTCCAATCTTGGCACGTTCTCCCACCACCAGCTTGGGAGCCTTTTCCTTGGAATTGGAAGCCAAGACGGGCTTTCCGTAGCACCTTCTTCCACCGCAATGGAAGGGGCAGCTGCAGGAGGAGTCGTGTGCGCCGGGAAGGACCCGCAGCTCCGGAGATGCTGTTCTCCCGTCCCGACACTTCCCCAGGGGCAGCGCATCACCAAATGGTCCGTGAAACGCACCAGACTGCGCAGGGGCCGCGGGCGCCGCAGAGGAACCCGCCTCCCTCCGCAGAGCCGGTTTCGTTCTCCCCTCCGGTTCCGAGCGCGGCGCAGGGGCTGCTGCCAGGTCGGGTGAGCAAATCGCATTAACGCTCGCGACGGCGCTGCCGGGGGAATGGCTGGAGATGCAGCCGTCCCCAGCTCATCCGACAGGAATTCTCTCCATGTGCTCCCAGCTGCACCCTTGTGACTCCCCTGGTGAACCCCGCTGGGCAGAAACCTCTGTATCTAAGCCCATTCGTGAGTATTTATGGGTGAAACGGGTCCTGCTGCAGCCCCATGGAGAAGCAGGAAGCCCCTGCAATGCTGCAGGGCAGCACCCAGGACCTTCATTCCCAGTGTCCACCCAGGACCTTCATTCCCAGTGTCCATGGCACGTTCCACAGCGTCACCTCCACGAACGACCTCGCTGAGGCCACACGCTCGGTTGTGCACAGAACTAAGAGCTAAGTTTAAATGCTCCAGGCTTCAGGTAACAGGCTCCAAGGGACACAGCATGAGCATCTCCTTCTTCTCAAAGCCCTCTAGGCACAGCCGCAGGGCTGGCCATGGCATGGACGGTGCCTGGTCCTCCACCCGTGCCCCAGTGATGCAACTGGAGGTCAACACGCCAAGATATTTCTATTTCTACGTGCATATTTCTATGAGGACACGGCAATCCCAAAGGCAGCGTGGTTGCTCATCGCACTGGGAGCAGAAGCTGTTTTCTCCCATCCTCATCCAAGGAAAGGCTGCTCAGCTCTGTGCTGGCATCTGCCACGTACACAAACAGCAGTGCTGACAGGGAAGAGGGGTTGTTGGATTTCATTCACGGGAACTGTTTTGATTCTGGTGACTCTCATCAGCTATTACAGCCCATCAGGCTGTCCCTTAAACCCACTAATCGTTTGCAGCTCATAAGTTATAGCCAAAGGGTTTGCTCTGAACTGGGACTCATCCGCGGATTAGGAAGGGAACGGGAAGCAGCGACTTGAATGAACCTGATGATGAAGTCCGCGGCAAAGCCACTGCTGATTCCAGTCTAAGCAGCACCTCTTGAAACGCTTTTCATTCCTAAAGACTTACCGTTTCCCTTGGAAGTCATAACAGCAACGGCATGCGCAGCCCTGCCAAGCGATACGGCACTCCCTGAGTAAGGGGAAGTGCTCCAGAAAGGAGAGGAGATGAGTGATGAAGAGTCCGGGTCCCACTCGTAGCCGTGACTTTACCAGCGTTGTCACCGGGCTGAGCTGCCCAAATCATGGACTTGCTGCGGCCGAAGGGATGGAGCGGCTGGAAGAGAGGCAGGAGGGAGAAAGGACTGAATGAGACCCCAAGAGCCGAGCACAGCAGTGCTGGAGCATCGTCTTGGTTGTTTCTTAGTCCAAGATCCATCCCTGCTCCTACCAAGAGACCAAAGCACAGGTAAGGCCTGTGCTGCCCTCCAGCCCCATCACCAGCCTTCCCTCCCTCTGGAACACCAGCAGGAACGCGCTCCTCAATCCGCAAACGCCAGGATTTGCATGGGAAAATACCACAGCTGAGAAGGATCAGGGAGTCAAACCTTCTCCTTGCGGATTGCAGGGGGGTGACAGATTAAAATCACAGATATGATTACAACAAGAAAAGTGATTGCATTAAAATTGCACAAACTATCAGGTCTCTCTCTCTAATCACCCCCTGACTTGTTTTTTGCAGCAGTTTCCCTTTAAAGGCAAAGAATTGCACCAGGTTGAGACACTTTAATCTTCTGCAGGAAAGATAATTTATTCCTTGTCTCACTTACAAAATGATGGTAGGATGTCCAGTCGGGTCACAAACAGCTGAGAGAGCTGGTAACACATTAACACTGCACGTTTAAATACTGTTCAGGGAAAACATCTTCAAACTGGCAAAAGATAAAGGGAAACCCAATCTTTAATTTCTGAGTTAAAATATTCATTTAAGGCTTTAGGCCCCTGAGCCTGTGAGCAAAAATCATATAAATAAAATTATGTTATCACTGTGCAATAGCACTTCAGCTGTCTGATGTTATTGGTGTTATTGTCTTTTTTTAATGGCAAACAGCTAGTTTTTAAACATGAAATGCCAACAACAGCTGGCTGCTATCAAGCCAGTAATACCTGCCCTGTGCGAATACACATTTTCACTTGCTGAAGCACACGCAGAGCACACGATATTGCTGCCCCTCTCCTTTGGGATACCCACCGCTCCCTTGGGATTCCCATTGCTCCTTTGGGATACCCGCCGCTCCCGCACAGCTCCTCTACGCAGGGCTAGAACCGCGTGAGGGAGGTGAGACGCTCTCAAACAGAAAGCGAGTGACACCAGCGGCCGCCCCCATCCCCTCTTCCTCGGGTTCGTCTCTTATTTCACCTGTTCTTAGCATTTTTTAAGCTGACAGCACCTGTGCAACAAAAAAGGAGGAAAAAAAATAAAGACTGAATTCCTACAAGTGAAGTTTCACCTCCCTTCGCCTCCCTCCTGGCAGCGCGTTTTTCACGTCTGCAGACACCTGTCACAGCAATTGCTGTTTTGTTCTATCTGGGAGTATTTTTTTATTTTAGGAATTGTCACAGTTGGCTTTTTTCAGTCTTCCTTCAGGCTGCCGCTTCCTTCACACCCGACGGGCGGAAGCGCCGTTGCTGCCCCGCTGCATTTGCACAGTTCCACGTTTTTTCCCGGCCTCTTTTTGCCATCGGCGTCGGGCCTCCAGCCCTGCAAAGAGCCTATAGGGATCCCCCAGTGCGTCCCCTGCTCCAGCAGGGACACCCAGAGCAGGGGCACAGGCTCCATCCAGGCGGGTTGGCAGATCTGCAGAGCAGGA
>JAWLRI010000086.1:4283587-4336591 GCA_034781795.1 Crypturellus tataupa
TCCCGCCGCCGCCATTTCGCGCTTCCCGCCCGAGCCCCGCGGCCTCCGCTCGAGCCCCGCCCCCAGGCCGAGGCCACGCCCCGCGCGGCCCCGCCCGTCTGTGACCACGCCTCCCTCGGGGGCGGGGCGAGGCTCCGACTCTGGCCACGCGCCCTCGCATCACCACGCCCCCCATGTGGCCACGCCCCCCGGTGTCACGCCCCCTGCTGGTGGCCCCGCCCTTCCTGGCGGGGCGGGCTGCGTGAGGCCGCTGAGGTCACTTTCGTGCGTCGGCACGGGAAGTGACGTACGCGGCAGTGCGCCGGCGGGGCGGTTGCCAGGTTACCGAGGATGATCCGCTCCGGTAGGGCGGCCGGGCCGGGCCGGGCCGGGGGGGACGCGCGGGGGCGCCGCGGTAACGGGTCCCCCTGTGCCCGCAGCCGTGGACATCCAGCCCGCCTGCCTGGGGCTCTACTGCGGCCGGACCGTGCTCGCCGTGAACGGCTCCCTCGAGACCTACGGGGACTGCGGCGTGAGTGCGGGCCCCGCGCGCGGCACGGGGCGGCCTCGCGGGGCCGGGCGCTCGGTGGGAGCGGGAGGCGGGAGGAGCTGCCGCCCGGGGCTGTGCTCTGCATTTGGGGCTGTTGGTGCTGGGGCGTTTGGTAAACGCGGCCTCGGGCTCTTGCCAGGTGTGTCCTCGGGGGCAGAGGACGGATGACAACAAGATCTGTCGCGAGTGCGTCGGGTCGCCGGACCGCTACGACTGGCTCTACCTGGGCTTTATGGCCATGCTCCCCCTGGTTTTACACTGGTTCTTCATCGAGTGGTATTCGGGGAAAAAGAGGTCAGTATCCTCTCCCGTTAGCTCTTTGTAAAGGAATTGGGTACCGTACGTGATCAGTCTGGGTTGCTGACCGGCTTTCACAAGCGCTGAAAGCTGCCCTGGTGCAGCGGCACCTCTTTTGGGTGCAATGGAGTCTCTATGGGGCCATGAAAGTTGGTGCTTTATTGTGTTGCCTTGGCCAACAACTCTTTGTCTGCTGTTCTTTGCCTATTTCTATGGGTAAAAAGTGCTTTATTTCCTTTATTTTCTCTCTGTTTTTACAAGGGTGATGCGACATAATTCACATTTTGCTGAACATCCTCTTTACAAATGCAGAATCTTCATGTCTGTTCCTTTTAGATATTGAGGTAGTTGTTTTTCCCCTTGCCTCTCGAGATTTCTTCACATCCATGAATTGAGGGCTGGATTTGTGCCACACTTTGGGGTACCTTTAATTCCCGCAAGGGGCAATAGGGCTGCAAAGGGCACCTGAGCAGCTGCTGAGCGGAATCTGAATCGTTTATTATTTATGTAGGAGCGAGTGTATTTGTCATCGGATGTGTTGGACGTTAATCTTTATGTTCAGCTTTTTTATTCATCTTTGAATGAGAAAACCAAAGTTTTTCTAGCAGGTTTGTCATGTCATGAGTCACGCTGGCAGTTAACTCTGTGGGTCTCCTCTCCTCGCGTGTCATTTAGGTTTCGGGCAGCGGTAGCCCGGTACAGTGCGTGTCTCGCTGTCCTCCGCAGCTCCAGCGCGCTGTTCCAGCACATCTCCGCCTTGCTGGAGTGCAGCGTGGCGGCCGTTGTCACGCTGCTGGTGAGCGACCCCGTGGGCTCCCTGCACATCCGCTCCTGCAAGGTAAAGATGCTCTCGGACTGGTACACGATGCTCTACAACCCCAGTCCCGACTACGTCACCACGGTGCACTGCACTCACGAAGCTGTCTACCCTCTGTGAGTATAAAGGCTGTTCTGCTCCTGTCTGTCCCTTGCTTTTGTGCAGGTTTGTTTCCGACTAAACTGATCCTTTTCGAAGAAAAAGGATGTGTTTGGTTATATATAACTTAGAGGAATAAGTAGCAAAACCTTGAAGTCTTTCAGTTTATTGAACTGCCTCATGTGTGAAACACCTGACAACTTTTTGAATCAGAATAAACCAGCTATCTAGTAGTGTCTTTTTAGGTGTTTTCCTATTGCAGGAAAATAGGCAAGGGAAGCCCAACCTGTCACAAGATACTGGTGTGATGGTAATTGCTGGCATTCTTATATGTGATGCAAACCTCACAAATACGTATTCCAGGGAGCTTTTTATGATTGGCTTCTTTCTTGCTACAAAGGAAGCAGGCACAGTCAGACTATTTAGCTATTAAGACTCATTTTTGCTCCCATCTCTGCTACATTGTGGCTGTTTGACCTAGGAGGAGACAATCTGTCATTCTGTGTCTGCGTATTCCCCTCCTTAGACTTCAGAATTGACTCTAATCCCAAATTTTCCAGATCTGAGGGAGTCTGAAGAGCACAGAGGACTGCGAGTATTAACCAAATTCTCTTATTTGCAGGTACACAATTGTGTTTATATACTACGCCTTCTGCCTTGTTTTAATGATGCTACTTCGACCTTTCCTGGTGAAGAAAATCGCCTGTGGTTTAGGAAAGTCTGACCGCTTTAAGAGCATTTATGCAGCCCTTTATTTCTTCCCGGTGCTCACGGTGCTGCAGGCGGTCGGAGGAGGCCTGCTCTGTGAGTTCTCTGCTTGTAGCATTAGAAAAGCACCATAATCGCACACTAACAGACGACCTGAGGGGTAGGGAGTGAAGGGGGACATGGTTTGTGCTGCTAGAGGTTGTCCCTTTCTCCAGAAAGGGAACAGAGCCGGGTGTGAATGGAAACTGGATGCTTTCCTTAGAGGGAATTAGTTTGGGGAATTAACTGTTCTTTGCTTTAGCTTCCCTGGTCAGGTGGGCTGCTTCATCTTCCTTTTTCAGCTAGTGATTTAGCATACAGTAACTAACTAGAAATGTTGACATCATTTGCACTCGTCAGAAATTAACTTTAAAACCCAATTAAAGCATGGAATATCCTCCTTGGGTGATCTTTTCTGCTGCATGTTTGATATTATGCTAACAGGCAGACTACAGGAGCTTAGTTTAGGTGTGTTAGGTGTGGAACAAGGATATATATTTCAGCAGAGATCTTCTCTTTCCTTCTAAAATGTTCAATGTTTGCCTCTAGATTATGCCTTTCCATATATCATACTGGTACTATCCTTGGTTACGCTGGCTGTGTACATGTCTGCTTCTGAAGTGGAGGTAGGTAAACGTGTTTTTCCTATTAAAACTTATAACATAAAAATACATAAATGAGTAGAGCCTTTTGCCTCCTGCGTTTTCTCAGCAGTGCCCTCTCTATTTAAGTCTTTCTGACTTCTCCTCTTAGCTGGAGGAAGCTCCTGCAAGACTTTCCCCTTGTGGCTTGCTGAGAAACTGTATTATATATGGGACAGACTTAAACTCCAGGGGCTTCACGTGGTGTCTCTGTGCCCTTGCAGTAGCTTTTCTTAAAGCTTGGTGCCAGGCTGAATGCTAACAGGATATTCTGTTTATTTTGCAAGTCTTTCAAGGATCTTCTTGTCCGGAAGAAAAGACTTGTTGTCCTCTTCAGCCACTGGTTACTTCATGCCTATGGAATCATTTCCATTTCCAAACTGGATAAGCTCGAACAGAACCTCCCTTTATTGGCCTTGGTACCTATTCCTACCCTCTTCTACTTGCTGACTGCCAAGTACACGGAGCCATCCCGCATCCTCGCGGAAAGTGGAAATGGACATTGAAGAGCCTGTGCCAACAACGCTGTCCTCATAGTCTGGATGAAGCAAGTTTAGCTCTTGTCAGGTGATTCAAAACTTCTGTTTTAAAAGAAGTTGTTTGTGTACAAGACCTCAAGGTGAAACACCTCTGAGTTTGTGGAATATTAAAAAGCTGCACTTTTTTTATTCTTCATAGATAATCTAGATCAAAGGGAATGTCTTTGTAGCTATTTATGACTATGAATCTGTATAAAAGCTTGTGACACATTCTAAGTACACTTTTTATTTTTTGCTTGAAGACGTTTATTTCCTAATACAGTATTTTAGATGTGGTTTGAATAAAACAGTAACAGAACTTGGTTCTAAAGTTTTTCTCTTGCCCTAAAACTTCTGCCAGCAAGCCCTTTGTTGCAGGGAAGCCTGAGAAGTCTCAGATAAGTAAATATGGATACAGCTCCCTCTGCCCCTTCCAGCGCAGGCACCGTGGCTACCTCTTGCTGTGGGAGAGCTTCGTGCCTGCTGGGTCGGTGTGTTAGCTGTGCCGAAGTGCACAACTCCTGCTCTTTGCTTTTTTATTTTTACCAAGTGGACCAATGTGATGTGTGGCCACAGCAGTAGCCGCAGTACAAGAGCAGCTGGGGTCGAGCAGGGCAGAATTTAGCAGCTGAGAAAGCAGAGGAATAAGCACATCGTGGCACAAATGCTATCCCAATCCCACAACTTGATATCGATATTTGAATGCTATAAACAGAGGGACTGTAGTAGGAGATCCAGACAATGTGGGCTGCTTTGAGGATAAACTAAACCTCCATGTAGACAAAGAAAAAATAACCTGGATTCATTTGTTTTTAATTTTGTTAAATGTAATGCTTGTTTCCTGCTGCACTGCCTCTAAAGATAGTGCAAAACCAAAATAAATCTTGCATGCAGAAACAAGATTTTATTGCAGGATTAAGGAAGTAATTGATGTCCTTAAGGAAATCAAGCAAATTCTGTCCATACTGTTACCAACAAAATGTAATTTGCAGACACTTGAATCTCGAGGGCAGTTCTAAAACTGCACTTTTAACTTCACGTATTAAAGTACTAATTTTCCATACGTGCCACTTTCACAGCCGTACTTCTCTTTAAAACCTTTTAAGCAGAGTTTGGTGCCTATATTTGCACACTGTGGCCCAAAAGTTAGATCGGGGGTTGTTTTTAAAAAGAAAAGCAACAACAGATCTCAGGTGAAAATGAGCTTTAGTGAAGAGCCCAGCTCTTGGTAAGGTATGTAGAATCATAGTAACTTCAAATGTCCAAGGATCAGGGAGTCTATAATAAAGTAGAGCTTGTAGGAACTCTGAGACTGTACTGACCATGCATGGCAGAAGCAAACGTTTACATTTCCTCCGGGGCATTCATATTTGAGTCTTCAGCTGAATCTGGAATATAAAAGGCAAATTAAACTCAATCACCTGTACTCGCTAACATTAAAAAAAAGATGGGGGGGAGGGTAAAATTGTTTTAAAAAAAAAGGCAAAACTCAATAACAGCCATAGAGGCAGATGTAGTTATGTAATTACAGAAATGTTACCCAGACTCAAGGCTTTCCAAGCAACCTGAATGTCCCAGCACTTCAGCTCTGCAATGTGGCTAAACAGATTCTGTAACAGATTCTGTGTCCGTAGCAGCACAGACACCAAAACTGAATGCCAAAGTCTGCAAGATTTGAATTCGAAAGAGGACTTGAAACAAGTGATCTTGCTTGTATGAGCATACAGCCTGCTGTGTTCTATCACCCTCCAAGACAGCAGTATAAAATATTATTGATTTAAAGGGAAACTGCAGTACAAATTGCTCATGTGCAAAATTCTAGACACCATAAACACTAATTAACCATTATTCCTGCACTGATAACCATGCAGCAATGAACTGCAGGAGGGAGGGTTTGTTAGTTTTATTTATCTTTTGTGCAAAAGCTGAAGTAAATTGTGCAAAGATCAGTGACATTCAAATTGTTTTCTATAGGTCTTCCCTCTTACTGTCATTATCACAAATCTCAAGGAAATGGAACCTAAATATAATAATAAGGCATGCCTAATTCTGCTAATAAATACATCAGCTTTTCCACTGTGACTAAGTCTAGGGCTGTAAGTAGGATGATTTTGTATGCCACAGCTATACTACTGCTTTCTAACAAGCTGCTAAAATGAATATATTCAGCAGAAGTCCAATGAGGTTAGAAAAGAAAAAGCAGAAAAGGAAAAGAATAAATTTGCTGTATCTTACAGTGAGCCACTCTGGAAGCTTTTTCAGCTAGAGACTCAAGTCCTTCCGATTTATTTTGTAGCCTCCTATTAATATCACTGAGTTTTTCCTCTCGTCGTTGAATTTTTGTTATTAGAGCTGTCACTGCTTTTAGTATTTCCCGCTCATTTTCCAAAAATTCCTGTTATGAGACAAAGTAGACTTCATTTTTAAGAGAAAAAGAAATAACTCATAAACTATTAAGACACTTGTTTTGTTTATCTTGTTTTTCCATAGCTTGCCTGGCTACCAAACCTGTAGCTCTGCTGGAAGCTTTCCATTAACTACCCAGTACTGCCACAGAGCAGCTAGAAAACACAAGTTTAATACATTTCCCTTGCATGACTTTTTAAAAAGTGCTGTGACATATTTGCAATATGGAATTTTATCTTTGGCGTAGTGAGCAAAGAGTTTATGCAAAGCAGTAGCATATAAAACTGAAATTCACCTTTTGCATGGAGCTGTCCTCTGACCATCCCTTCAGAAGAAGCTCTACAACAGAATCAAAAGTTAAAACATGGTAGGGAGCTCTGCAAAGAAGACATAAGGTCTCACAGATATTCTTTAAGAAAATCACTTTCTGTTTTGAAATATTTCTTAAGAAGATAATTACCATGAAACGTTACTAGGTCATTCAGGATTTTGGCTGTCGCTGACTTGTGATTTTCTGCTTCACAATTAATTGCTAAAATATCTTCTTTTATCTGTGCATTGCGCTGTGAAAAACAAAATTACAGACAAGAACTTGTCACAGTTTTAATGATTCTAGATAGTTTCTCAGTTTCTAGAGAGACCAGAAAGAAAAAAAATATTTATTTATTTATGTAAACTTACATATCTACAGGGTTAATGGACTTGCTCAGGACTTGCTCTCTTTTGACCACCGCATCCTTTTGATCTTGTTGTACAAATTTGGACAGTTGCCAAAACAAGCACACGTTAGCTGTGGCTCTACCAGCAAATAAAATGGGTCAGGGCACAGAGGGCAGGTCAGGCCCGTGCAGTGAAGCTGCTCCCACTGTCTTCCCCTTGGGAGGAGGGACTCATCCACCGCGGGGAAATTGAACTAATTCTTGGCTCATCTTGTCCCCTGGACAGGTTGGGCTGAAACGTGCTAGGTGGCCCAAGTCAGACACAAGAAAACAGCATTTCCTAGTGCAATTTGGACATTAAAATAAAACAAATCCAACCTAGAGCCTCTCAGGTCTGTTAGTGAACTACACATAACGGGAGAAATATTTGTGCCGTAAATGAGGATTTCCTTTCCGATGGAAGCCGTGTTTCCATGAGGATATAATCAGATAAAGCCACCGAGCAGCTGGTGCCCAGCACCTCCAACACCGGCCTACATTGGGTTTGGCTCTGAACAGCAGCCTGGCACCGATCAGCAGGAATGCTGATTTTATGGGATTTCCTTGAAGCTTTTATGGAAAAGCTCCACTAGCATGATAGCCCAGGGCCCCAGACTCCTACAGAATATTCCCCGAGGCAGATTTGGAAATGGTGGCAGTTTAAATTCCATTCCCAAAAGTAATGGAGGAAATTTTGGTATCTAAACTTAGTCATTTCCAGGGAAGATTTAGTAACCGAGTGCTTAGACCACGTCTGTAAAAATGGGAACGGGATGCAAAACCAAATGCTTAGTCAAGAGGGAAGTGTACCCAAACTGTCCTGTTTGAGACCAGAGGTAGCTGCATCAGGGAGGAGGCAGAGGTTTCCCTGCTCACCAAAAGTCAACAGGAAAACAAATGTCCATGTAACCAAAGTGCCTTTTCTTCCTTGCTGCTTTGCTGAGAGGTCTGACCTGAGGGGCTGTTTTGTTGAGTGGCTGTTGAAGAGGCTCTTTTTCTTGATTAACCCTCTCTGATTTACAGTGATTAAAACAGCATCTAATCACAGAATATTCTGGGTTGGAAAGGACACTGAGAGGTCATCCCACTGCTCAAAACAGCCAACTTTGACAGATCGGGTTGCTCAGGCCTTTACCCAGTTGCGTGTTAGTATCTCCAGGAATGGAGGTCCCTCTTAGCAGCCTGTTCATGTTCATCCACACAGTTTTGAGGGCAGGAGCTCACCACCGACTCCACCTGGGAAGCTACGTCGTCCCTTACCTGGGTATGGGTTTCTGGCAGGCAGCACAACAGCTACCAACACCACACTTTGGGAATAAAAAATACAGCACCAGAACAGGATCTGGAGGGAACGCTGTCATCCCTCAAGACACTCACGGATCTTAATCTGCAGTTCTCAATGTGCACAAGGTCCAGCTTCCTTTTGATCTCGTAGATGTCTCTTTCCAGCCACTTCACTCTCTCCGTATGATGTTTCAGCTGGTCCAAGGCAGCGCTGCGCTTGATCCGCAGCTTCTTCCTCAGCTCCCGCTGTGAACAAACCCTTGAGCGCTAACGGATCTTAACTCTATTTTTGCACTCTAAACAAACTGGAAAGGGTGTTTATTCTGCAGAACTTCTCATTTAAGACCTGAGGGATGCAAAATCAAGCATAAGGGCAGCTTGGGGAGGCACACGCATGCCGGGCCACAGGCTGAGCTGGATGGAAACCCCTTCCACAACGCAAAGTGGAACCAAACAGATCACAGATCACAGAAGCACGAGACCAGAGAGGAAGACGGGTCCCAAGCCCCAGCCTGTCATCCTCACCCTCCGTGGGTGCCTGTTCTTTCCTGGGAAGGGATAAAGCTGGCGGTGGGACAGGCACCGAAAAGTTTAAGCTAAATTTCAAGCAGTTACCATGCCCTCCTTGAGCTTCTCAGTAGTCTTGATTGACCGCTCAATGGATTTTCTGGCTTTTATTTCTTCATCCTTCCTTTCTAAAAAGCAGGGAAAGGATTTTTAGACAGTGTAATGACTGAACATTAAAGTTGAGCTGTTATAAGGAAAACTTAAATTCCATTGACAAGTGATCTGTTCAACACGCATGGCATTGTTTTTGAATGAACCCCGTTTATGTTATGGCCATGTCTTCAGATTCAAGCTGTTTTAAAGAGCTCAGCTTCTGCTTGCTTCACTGTTCACCTGAACCACAGCCAAAGGACTACGGTAAAGATGCTTTCTGAAAAGAAGAAAACATCCCATTCTGCAGAAGATCTACATAATACTTACTTAAAAATGATTTACTGAGTTCTTCATATTTTGCCTGCTTCTCTTTTAATTCTCTTTGGGTTTCTTCCAAGGTTAGTTTGCTTACATTTAATTCTTCTTCTTTTTGATGCAGATTCTCAGTCACAGTTTCGAAGTCATTCTTTAACAAAAACAAATGTTAATCAACAACCCAAGCAGTATTTAATGCATAAATAATTCAATGTGTGCAGAGCAAAAAACATAGAAAATAAGACTGGAATTGATCCCGAGGGGTCATCTTAGTCCATCCCTCTGCTCTACAGCAGAATCAATTAGACCTAAGTACCCATGACAGATGTTTGATGTATCCTTAAAAACCCTAGCAATAGAGATACCGTCTCAGACAACTGATTCCAGGGTTTTACTATTTTTACTATCTGTGCTGTCAGTGTTTTCCAGGGGGAACTATTTCTTAAGTTAAATCTACTCTGTTCCCTTTTATTTGCCTCATCTCAAGTGTACAAGGAGAAAAGTTTATCCTATCTTTTATACATTTGGAGGTTACTAGCTTGTCTTCTCTTTGGCTGCTTTATTTTAAGCGAAGAAGCTCCACGAGAAGCCTCAGCCTTTCTCCTGATCATTTTACTGAGTTCATTTCAGCTCTCAAAATAATCTACACCCCTCTTAAAACCAGGGATCAAAAAATCAGGCACTGCACAGCAGCTCTATCTGGTCATAACTGGATAGAGCAGAAAATTAACTTCACACTCTGGAC
The DNA here is from genome assembly GCA_034781795.1 of Crypturellus tataupa. Classification (NCBI taxonomy): domain Eukaryota; kingdom Metazoa; phylum Chordata; class Aves; order Tinamiformes; family Tinamidae; genus Crypturellus; species Crypturellus tataupa. The sequence continues at coordinate 4,293,344 of JAWLRI010000086.1, forward strand.
ATGCTACATAGCCCTTCACATAGACTGGGTTAATAGTTGCTTTCTTTTAGCACTACATATCATTCTATTTGGCAGTTCTATTTGACCCCCTTCACGCTGGATTTGTACAGACAACTGCTTCTAGCCAAGCACACCCATTTGTATATTTATACCTCCTTCCTTTTTTCTTTTTTCTTTTTTTTTAATTACTTCTCCACCTTGCTAAAAGCATTCTGAATTCTAGCTCTACCCTCCAGAGGGTGCTCCCAGCTCTGTCTTGTCGGCCACCCGCCCACCCGATCAGCGTTCCCTAGATCCTATCCTCCGAGTTATTATGGAAAATACAGATCAGTTCCAGGCTGAGAACAGACCCCCTTCAAACCAACCAAGTTTATTAGTCTCTTTTGGCAGTAAAACCTTATCTAGAATGATTTTTTCCCCCTATTCTTGTACTGAATCTTCAACCTGCAAAGGAAACAACTGAAGGGACATAAAATAAATGTATGTGAAATCATGAAGGGAAAAAAAGCGGGGAGAAGATAAGGAGACCATAGCCTCTCACTGTTTCTTAAAATACAAGACCTGCAAGATGCCCATAAACATTTGGGACACTAGTTTTAAAATAAAAGATTTTTTTTTGCTCTTATTATTTATTATTAAATAAATTACAGAACCCACTGCTCTAGGTTGCTATGGAGGACAAACATTACCATGAATTTAAAGAATCAATAAGCAACAGAAAAATATGACATTGAAGATTTAACATAGCATAAAATTCCATCAAAAGCTGTTAGCCATAAAATGCAAATTCCCTCTCCAGCCAAGGAAATTCAGGACACCCTATTCGTCAGGGAGATTGCGGGAAAAGGATCATTCCGCATCTGACTGTTCTGATATTTCCCCTTTAAGCAGCACTGCAGATCACTGCTGAAATCAGGATCCTGGAAGGACCAACCTTGTGTCTTACCCCTTATGGCTGTTCTAGGAAATGAAGTTGATTTGGGCTTTGCCTAGTTTTTATGTGAATTAAGAATTATTATGAATAATTCTGAAATGGCTCCAGCTACTCAACTCCCTAACAGTGATTTTCATCAGACCCACATGTCCTGCAAACCCCTAAGTTTCTAGGTGTGCTGCCTACCTTGCTCCTTCCTGATGCTAGCCCAGGTTATCACCCTCCTGGGGCAGCACTATTTACATCAGCCATTTGGCTCTGCTGACCCATCGGTGAAGCAAAACCAATTTAAAAAATTCTTATCACCAACACAGAGCGCTTTCCTGTTATTCCACACATCCTTTCCTATATGCATTTCATTCCGTGCCTTGACATGTCTCACTTTTTCCTTTCATGCCCAGGCTTAGGCAGGGTTTTTTTCATCAAAAAAGGGGGGAGAAGAAATACTGGATCTTAAAGAGCGAGCAGATGATCACCAGAATACCATTACAAATCTGTATATTTTAATCCTTCTCTGTCTCATTTCTTAGCTTGAAAAAACTGATCTTTGGTTTTAAAGCAAAATGCATTGAAGTCTATGTATGTGCATCTCAGCATGGTGGAATGTTATGTTGTTATGGAAAAAGGAACAAAAATCAGGAATTAAATGACTTTTTTGGTGGAAAAATAGATTTTTTCCCCCTCTTTTTTGCAATAGGTAAAAATCTGGAAGGTGAGAAGCTTTGTAGTCCTATAATACGGTGTTAGCATTACTAGTAACAAGCCATAATTTTTGTATTGAGTTTTCTGACCATTTTGATGAAACAATTGTATCTGCTTTTTTTCTGCTTCGTAACAAACAGTCACAAATACTTTTTCAACCTGGTTCTGTCCAGGCTATCAATGAAGAGTCAACCCTCTGCAAACATTTTCATCAGCACTGTATTACAAGAGAGAAAAACACTTTTTGAGTGGGTTACAATAAAAAAAGCAAAAGGCATTGGAGTAAAGGTATATGTAATGTCTCTCTTGTACATGTGACATAGCTCAACTGCCTGAAAGAGGATGAAAATGAATCCAGCACAAATGTTTATTTAGCAGGGACAGGTTCAGCCTTGATCTCTAGGGAGGCCTCAGCAGCTCCATGGCCATAACCGTGTTGTGAGATATAGCAGCACATCCTTTGCCGCCAGCAAAACGAGGAAGGTCCCCAAGGCCTTCCGTAAATCCACCTGTCTAAGGCCAGGTGCACAAAGGGGGCATTTCCTACACTCCTGACATCTGATTTATCCTAGTTCAGATCAGACTGTTGACCGAGATTCAGACAGTCGAGACAGATTCCCTGAGGACAGAGCATATGCTACGCCCTGGAGATCGGAAAAGTGCCTGGAATTTTTGAAAGTGCCTAGAATTTCTGAAAGCCCCACATAGCTCTTCTTCGGCATTTCAGTGTCCTACTTCCTTGGGGAAAAAAAAGGCTCTGTGTTTTAAAGAACACAGACATAAGCAGCCTTAGGTTCTGCCTTGCACCATATGAGTCACTAACAGATTTACCACACCAATAACTTTGAGCAGACTTTGATCGGTGTCTGAAATCAGCCTGTCATAATTCCATGAGTGTTCAGCTGTTTACCCCAAAATGATGGAACAAATTCTACATCACAACAAAGCTGAACTGCACACACAGCAGGACTGAATCTGCTCTTGCACATATTTTTATCTTAAAATGGGAGACATCCCTCCTGAGAAACTTTAATTGCATGGTATTCTATTGATATACAGGGCCATATGCAAAGAAACACATAAGTGGGTATGTACAGATTCCAGGGGTTCAGTAATCTCAGGGTCTCATCCTAAAGGCTTACCAGCATAAAAAGAAAGAAAGTGAAACCCCCACAAAACTGAAAAGTAGAGAGTTTACCCGAAACAATTACCAGCAGACAGGTCGTACTTCCTTCACCGATTCCAGGAAGCAAGTTTATTGAGATGCACCAAACACTGCCAATTTATCCACTAGAAACCCTCTCAAAGCCAGGAAAAAGAACAAAACTTACCTCTAGGCATCTTATTTTGTTAGCAAAATCCTCCTTATATATCCTGTACTCATCTTTCTTCTTAATTATCTCATCATTCAGGGCTTCGATTTGGTTTTCCGACTGCAAAAGTTCTTTCTCTAAGTCTTCAATCTCATTATAGAAAACAAAATGAAGAAGCTCAGTGATTCCTATAATACATAGTACCTGCTTGGACTACTCAGAAATCAGTGATCAAAACAAATGAGAGCAATCTGCGTTTAAAACATATTTACTTTAAATTGTTATCAATAGGAGTTAAGGTCATATCATTAGATCTGATAACATGATTAATATCTTGCAGCGAACTGGCCTTGGAGGTTAGTTACTGTGACACCATTTTACTCTGATTATTATAACAGCATGAATGTAATAGCACTGAATGTCATGGATTATAATCCCTGCTGTTTAACATACCTTCAGGAGTAGTTGAGCATGCTGCTTTTTACCAGCCTCTATTCTTTCATTCACTTCTTCTTCTCTTTCCTCCTCCTTTGCGAGGAAGAAGTTTTTCTGTTTTGTTAAGTGCAACTTCTTCCACTGCAGCATTGCTCTAGTGACATAAGGGGAAAACAAAACTGAAATTGGGCGATAAACATTCAAGGGATATACACAAGATTTTTAGACACTAATTTAAGGCACTAGAATATTCAAATAGATCTGCCATAACTCTACATACAATCAATATGGTTTATTTTGAAGAGGTGACGACTCAGCTCTTCAAAATCTAGGAGGAGATTTGTAACTCCAGGGTGCACTTCAAGACAGAGAAGCTCTAAATTACCCTTTAAAATTGTCTCTTTACTGAACATAGAAGAATCTAAAGGCACATAATCTTATAACTTAAGTGTCTCTTATAGGCCTGCAATGTTTGTAAGATTAAGGATAATATTTAATATAGTGGTGACAAAGAGCAGCCTACATGGTAAATTCAGTGGTTGTCACCACTTGGCATTACAGCAATCCCACAGTAAAAATGAAGTGACAGGAGGACGTGAGGAGCTGGGCTCTTACTGCCCTTGCACCACTGAATATTTACATCATGAGTCCTTAGTTTTATATCTCATATAAAACAGTAGCAACAAAATGTAACAATTCATTAGTTTGCTGCATTATTTTTAAAGCTACAAAGCAGACATTCCACTTAATACTACCTCATCTGGCACTCGGTCTTTAAATCTTTCTCTAGAAATTTCAGCCCCTTTTCATAGCTCTCCCTCAGCTTTCTGTGGGGAAGGAAAGAGAAATCTTCAGAAAGAGTGTTGAAGGTTTGCACAACATGCACTTTACATTGATTTTTTAGTACAGTCTTCATAAATCTCCTTCTCACCAGCCAACATGCTCAGCACTTCCACTAGGTGGAGAGAGGCAATATAGTACAAGGCTCACATCTCAAAAACCCGAAATTTGTGTTCAGTCACAGCTGCCTCTTACACCTGTTATTTCTCAGGTTGGAGACATCAATTTAAAATTAAGAGGCTCTCATTAGGAACTAATACAAAGCTGAAGGTCTTTTTTTTTTTCAGAAACAGTAAACAAATCCAGACCAGAGGAACAGATGTTTTGGGAATGAAGGAGCACACTAGTGTATTTGTAGCAAGTATTACAAAAGAATGTTCACAGAAGTAGAACTTCTAACCAGATGGACAAATCAATTTTAATTTGTTATTATGCATCTTCTAGTGTATTATGGGTGATAAATACTAAAATGGATTAACTTCATATGGATTCAACATGCTAGAGGAGTTCAATAAAATAAGAAGGGTTGCATTGTGAATCTTCTATAATTTGTTCCTGTATATATGAATTACAAGGGAAAAATGTTCTTAGAAATGCTGCTGTCAGTGATTTTTACTCCTTCAAGGTTCAAAGATGGGAGAAAGTAGCTGCTCCAAAACCCATAGAGACCTGCATAGAGGTGGATATGGGGCTTTCTCCCAAAGGTACTGTCTTAGTGCAAAAACAAATACCAAGCCAACACACCAAGAAATTTTAAAAGAAGCTGAATGTGTCCCAAATAATGGCAGCACAACTTCCCTACAAGTTCTCTTCCTCTTTAGTACTGTGTGGGGCTACCTAACGCTCTTCACTTTTGTCATCCACATTTGCATGACTACAGTATCTCCTTTGCCAGGTAAAATGAAAACAGGGCTCCTAACAAGATAGACCTGGACTTCATTTCCTGCAGAGCAGGATGAACGTACTGTATGTTTTCATATTCAATACGAATCTTGCATATTCAATATGAAAAGGGAAGTGAACGATTATTTTTTTACTCTTTATCTATAATTACATACAGAAGCAGGACAACTCCATTAAGGAAAAATTCCTCAGGGGGATTCCAAGAGATAACAGGAGGACTCTGGCAGCATAGCCCCTCCAGTGCCACACTACCAAAAAGCTGCACAGAATCCAGGACAATTAGCTAAAATACAGACTGCAAATGTTTAGATTTGGGAGATAGGAAACTAGTTGGCTGAACCTTTTCATTCCATCTTGTGAAGGATGAAGACTCACACTTCCATGTGCCCAGATACCACTGTAAAAGGCTGTGTCTCAATCCAAGATGTGGCACCATAGTGTGCAGCTCAACATCACGACAGTTGTTTGGCAAGTTTGACATTCCGTGCAGTCTCAATACCCTTCATTACTTTACGTTCCTTGCTTCGTGTTAAGAAACTACAGACTGAATTGCAGTAACTGGCAGCTATAGCCTTTTTGTTGCAGGAAGTTTCATACCAGCCCGCTAGTATGGTTTATAAATCCAGTAAACTTCCCTACTGAATGCTACATTGCAGAATCTTGCAAACCAGTTGAGTTCTCGAGTAAACCGCACTGAGAACATTTACTGTTGTCAAAATGGAAAGATTACATACAGCAGGTTGTCTTCAAGGTTTTCAATTTCTTCCTCTAGGCTTTTCTCTTCCAACATATGATTTGACAAAAGTTCAAGATTCTCATCTAGCAGACCAGATAATTTCTCCAATCTACAAGAAGAAGAAGAAATACATATATATAAAATAGATTTTTTTAGGTTAGATCCTTCATCAGGCAGAAATGTGATAGCACCATTTAACAACAAAGCCTTAGTTGTAAAACCACAGACTTTACAAATCTGTATCCAAAAATCTGACAAGTAAAACTTACTTTGCCACAGTCTTATCCCTTTTTAGAGCCCAGTGTTGTTCTTCTTCCTCTAATTGTTGGTACTTTTGGTGTGCACTTTTATTTTCAAATTTAAGCCTTTTATTTATGTGTTCAACATTCTGCAGCTCCCTCGTAACCTAGGAGCAAGGAGCACTGAAGTTAGCTGATTATTATTTCTCTTTCTGCTTTATCTCATAATGATATTTTATAGTGCTATAGTGCATCAGAAAATCTTAGAGACCCTTAGAGCAAACCAAGATTCACAGCACGATTAGCATGTGCAGAATGTCACATCAAGATCTCTGGATTTTCATACCCATGGCCCCATGCAAACCAACTGTTGGGGAACATTTGGCAAATGTAGCTTGCAGGTTCTGTGCAGATATCCAAATTAGCTTTAAACTAGCATAGTTTTACTGTTACTAGCCACAGTCACTAGCAGATGAAGCTGATGTTGCTACAGGCTTATTTAAATCACTTTTTCTAGAATGTATGCAGCAGGCATGGAAAAAAAAGATGGTGAGGATGGCACAGAATGGAAAAATGAAAGAGACAATGACTCCTAGCTGGGTAAAGTAAAAGCTTCGTAGACTTCCCTGTAATCATGAGTGACCTGGAGGAAGCGATCAGGGAAGAGCTGCTATGTGTCTGTCCAGCATGAGAAGGATGGGATGACAAATGAAATTAGTGGTGCTTCAGCACAAACACCCACTTCAGACAACATGAAACTAAGCTGCACCACAGGATGTTCTCTGCATGGCCCTGAAGAATTACTAGATAGGGTAAAGGAAGCAAAAACATTCAGAGCTATTGAATACAAAGATGCCACAAATCAATGGAGGCTGAAGTGTTCCTATGGGGAAGTATCATCATATGCTTGGCTTATAATCACTTCCTTGGGCATCTACTATTGACTAACTTATCTTCAATGGTGATCAATGAGAAGGACGTTTAGCTTAACCTCGTACAATTCTTGTATTTTTTAACTGTTTGGAAGTAACTGTTTGCAAGACGTTTCAAACGTGAAAGAGGTGCGTTCCGGTCAGCAGCCTCTCTGGGTGTAGAAGAAGACACTGACACATCAGACCTTGCTCCCTCCTACCTCCACTGTGTGAGAAAGTGGGAATGGGAAAGCCCTGGGATTGAAGGAGCACTGGGAAAATGGCATGAGGTATTAAAGTGGGGGCAATAGGAATTGTGTCCTGACTGGAAGAGCTAGGGGCAGGTAGTCCGAAGAGAGAAGGAAGGCAGGAAATGATTTGGGTCTTGAATTGTGATGTTGAGAGTGCATTTGAAGTGCAGGTGAGGAGGACAGGGGAGTAATGTTCCCCACCTCATGCTGCCCAGCGTCAGCATGGCAGAGTTTTAGCTAGACCATCACCTTGTTTCGTGCATTTGGAGGGCAGTTTATGAGCTTAAATTGGACACCATCTCTGGACTATGGCCATGTGTAGTCTGGATAACAACAACAATCTCAGGCAGTGGGCTTTCCCTCACATATTCAACTCACAGAGGGTCTTAGTTGACTTTTCCACACATGCACTATTAATAATACTGAAATTCAAATCAAATCAGCAAAAATGGCTGCAAAAACTACACACAGTTTTCCCACACCAGGTTCCCAACCTCATCCTTGCCAGAAAGTCTCCCCACAATCCTCTACATCCCTCTACCTCCCCCATTTTCCTACTGCATGTACCCCTCCTCTCGAAACAACATCCTGCTCTCGTTAATCTCTGTTCCCTTGTACCTTAGCTGCACGACCAAATACTCGAGTTCACCCTGCTCTGTGTGTCCCTTAAGTCTCAACACCACTCCATGGTCTCTGCTGAAGAGCAGATCTTGGCACTACCTTCAGGGCACGAATAGGCCACACGCTCCACAAATGTTTGCTCTCTGCAAGCACAGAGGCACGGGCTAATCAAAGTGCCCCAAGCACCTCACATGGGACATTTTGGGCAGGCTTAGCTCTCAGGGAGTGTTTTCAGCAAGACAAGGATTAGTAGAACTGCAGAGGCAGAATAAAAATCTAATAAATAAATAAAAATCTTACCCTTTCAAGTTCCTTATTCAAAGCCTCTTTTTCTTGGGCAAATTTAGATTTGAAAATCCGTATGTCAGAATCAAGCTGCTCTCTATTAAACAAAGCCAAATTAGACATATTTAGGAGGACATTAACAAAAAGTTATTAACTATTATGCATTTTTACTCTCCGCCCTCACACAAAACTATATGAATTTCTGCATGTATTTGAGCCCTATGCAATTAGGGATCCTTATTAATTTCTTCCCTCTGATATAGCCCATATGAAAAAAAAAAACCTGCAAAGAGGGAAGGATGTACAGAACTAGTAGTGTTCCTGCTGCAAGGATGGTCTGAAAATAAAAGCAAGGAAAGGAGAGTTTGTGGAGAGTGATAATATCTTGTATAGACAAACTGATACAAAGGATGAAGAATATATTGACAAGGTTCTTTCTTTAACACTACTGCCCAACTTACCTATTTCACTAAATAGAGGAAGTTATGATGGTCAAACACTCTAAAATAAAGACATTCAATGCTTACGATCTATAAAAACACATTAGTAAAGGAACAGAAAGACAATGTTTTTCCTCTGCTAAGAAGACTATGAAAATTGCCATAATCTACAGGTCCATTTACATTCACCAGCTCACAACTATTTGAACCCTTGGAACACAGGCACGGTCAGCTTCACTGGCACAAATATCCTAGAACAAGTTAAGTCAATATTTCGGAGGGCACAGATTTATAGAAGCTGATAAAGCAGTTTATACCTGCTTACAGGATCAAAGGCCATGGTTGAGCCAGTAGCTAGGCTGTTGCACATTTTTTTTTACAATAATTGTGTTGTTAATTAGCTGCAATATTCATTACATGAAGATGTTAATGCATTCATTTTTGACCAAGTTTTCAAGGTTTTGTACTTCTTCCTTGTCAAAAGAGTTCTTTGCTCAGCTTGTAAAGGGAAGATGGTTCAGAAAAGATGTTTGAGTCAAAAGGAAGATTTCTTTGTTTTTCTTTTCCAACACCTCACTCTTATAGCCCTTCAGAAGGCCTGCTGCTAGCCAGAGGGGAAGAAAGTATGGACCTAAGAAGAGCCAGTTCAGTTCAGCCCTTTCACAAGAAAGGCCTCCATTCATAAGAGGACAACTTGGATCTGTTAGTTCTCTCAGAGTATTAAGGAATTCACCCACTTTATAGTCTAGTTCTTCATAAATATTGGTGTAAACTTCCTCAGAATATATTGACGCAGTTTTAGCAAAAAGATCAAAGAATGCAGTAATTCTTACTTCTTTTTCAAGAGTTCCAACATCTTTGTTTTCTTTAATTCCAGATTTTTTTCCAATTGCTTATTTGCTTCTTTACATTTTGCTATGAGAGCCTCTTCTTTAGATATAGCCTATTAAAATAAAACAGACTTGTCAAAATATATGGGATTTCCAAAAGGGCAGAAAAATTATCCCTCTACTGAAAACAGCCTTTTTACTTTTTTAAGATGTTTGTCTAACATCTTTATGACATCCTCCTAGTACTAGTTTTTAACCACTCTGAGATTTCACAGGCAAAATTATTAACAGTTTGAAAAAAAAGAAAGAAAAAAGTTGAGGAAATAGGGGTCAAGGCCGTTTTTATTGTACTTAATAACTCAAAGGGTTTTAAAAATGTCAATTCAGAGTGGTAATGAAAATAAAATTTTAAAAATGTGACCTATAAACTCTGTCCACTCTTCACTGCAGAGTTAACTTGGGTACAATTTTGGAGTTTTATTAGCTACTCAGCAGATGTTTACATAATTTACATAAACCCTCTATTTTTGTCAGTGACTTTATAACTAATTAACTCAAAAATGCCAGTAAATTAGACATCAAGTAAGTTCATTTTATTCTTAAAAGTTAGAGTCCTCAATTTTCTAATTCCCCTAATACTGATTAATTATGAAATTAAATTTCAATCTTTGTTGTAACATTGCAATAAGAATTGTTGCTAATAACTTACTGTTGAATTCACGGATATTAAATTTTCTATGTTCAACAATTTTGTATTCAAGGCTTCAAATTGATTCTTTTTCTCCAAAGTTTTTGCCTGCTGAGCATCAAGCATTTTTTTTGTTTCTTTCTCCTAGATTATAAATAATATAATTAATTAATCCTGAGCCATGCACTGTGTATAGCTTAAAAAGATATGTTCAAACATAACCATTTCTGGAGCCTTCCAAAAATTAGATAAGCATAAAAATTATGTTGGAAGAAAATAATTTTCTGCAAAAGCCATAGCTATGTACTAGTTGAACACATTTTGTACAAACAAAACCAAAACAATAATCGATTAACATAATACGTGAATTAGGATCTGATCAGGCTAAAATTCATGTGATTTTATTTCCAATGAGGGACTCAATTATACCATAATAAGAACAGAGTTACAAATCTGTTCTGCAGAAAAATACTTTCTACTATGAAGTTGTCTTTTAATATATCTATTTTTATGTTATTTTTAAGAAAAATTTTCAAATATACACAACTGAAAGACAGGCCGAGTATAAAACCAGCAGAACCCAGTCACAGAGCTTTCCAGAAATGCAGGTGTTTTAATTTCAAGCAGTGTGTCTGCAGGGCTTGAAATCCCAGCCTGTGATGTATTTGTCCCGCAGCCAGTAGGAAGCATAAATATTACAAATGACATTCTGAGAGCTGCTCTAGAAAATAACTTTCATCTACCACAAAATTTTGATGTGTGCATGTGCGCATTTGTGGGTGTAGATACATATATACCATCCACAGCACCTTAGTGTATGTATACAGAGACAAAACAGTTTAGGGATCTGCACATACCATGGCAAAAAGGATCCCACGTACATCCTTTTTTCGCTGCTATGGAGGCAAATTTTGGCTTCACGTGAGAAAGCTAAGCATGACATTCAGTGTAATTTCAAAAGTCGTTTCATTGTTTGGTGCTATGTAAATCTATAGATTTATGCTATATATCTGATCAACTATGAAGTACACTTCTAAAGCTCTACCTTTAATTCACAGTCTTCTTTTTCTTTCCTAAGTTTATTCATGTTTTCTGCTACTTTTTCTTTCAATTCTTTTAATGCCGCTTTTGCCCTGATTATTTCTCTTTCTGTATCTCTTGTTTTCTCACAAGTATCATTTAAAAGAACATTTGTGCTAACTTTCCTTGCCATCGTTTCATTCAGCAAGTCTACACTTTTTTCATACTGCATCCGCAAGCGGGCTTGCTCCTCACTGGAAAAAAAATAACAGAAGGAAATGATATTTCACTCAGCTCAAAGACTTGGTTCAAATGATTGTGGAAATGAAACCTTGTCCATGTATACATCAATAATTCAGTCTGTTCCAGCACTATAAGCATGGCATGCACCCATAGCTGTGATTAAGGTCATCTAAGAGCTTGTATTTCAGGGGAAGAGGGTTTCCCTTTTCCTTTTCCAGGTTTTACTTCTGGCATGATTATTTTCTGCATGTTCTGCTGAACACGGAAATGCTTCTTTCAAGTATGAGAAGAATGAAGAAAATAGACTCCCCACAAGAAAAGGCAATGGGATTTATTTTTAAGCAGCTCTAGCAGCATGGCAGAAGGTGACAGAAATGTGAAATCTGACAGAGAGGAAACAAATATCTCCCATCTCTGCATTCTCTTGGGATAACTCCCTGAAGGATAAGATGGATCTCTATCTCAGCTGCTGACAAGGATTTCTTGAATCAGACCTGCTTTATATATATGTGTGTGTGTGTATATATATATAAATAAATATATATATATATTAAACTGGGAACCATGATCTTTGCAGTTGTTCCTTACCATTAATTGTTAAAAGAGAAGATTCTCCTCACTGCTGCAAGAAGCAAATCTGCAGCCAGGTTTCTGTAAACCAGTTTAGCAGGGCCACAGGGGGCCGACAACAGCAGGCAGACTTCACCGTTCAGGAAACAAGATCTTAAAAATCAGGCTTGCTGCTGCAGCCAAGAGTTTCCTAGGAACATTTGCAGGGAGCTGCAGGGTTGAGGGAGAAGCATGATTCCCCATCACTTCTCCCTCATTATCTGCTGGTGTGATTTTCCTTATTCCAATGAATACGTACCACAGGGCAGCGTTCTGCTTTTCGCTGAGGTTTTGCTTCTCATCCAGCGATGCAATTTCATGAGCAACGCGTTTTAGGGCAGACTGCAACTGCTCTATCTGAGCAGCACTCGCTTCACGTGCAGCAGTAACAAGAGCTAAAAAAATAAATGCAAAACAGGCAGCGGCTTCTCAGCTATAAAAAGACATATATGAGATAATGCATAAAGGGGCTGATCTTTACTGCAGTAGACTGTGTCACTCAGTATTTTATTGGTTATTTTACTGGTTCAGCCTTATCACATTTTTCCTGACTCATCTGTATTTGCTGGCAAGAAGAAGCCAGCAGTACGAGAGTCTCTTTTTCATGCTATACACCCAGGAAATACCCATCACATATAAAAACTACCTTTTTTTTCTTCCCCACTAAAAATTCTCTGCTCAGATAGGGATAGAACAGCATCTCCTTGCTAGAAATTCAATAATGTTTCTTTCTGAATAGCTGCTGCTGCGTGGAAGCAAAGAAACCACATGATGGAGGGGTCTGGTGGCTAAAGACTGTCTGTGCAGGGGCGTTGCACTACAGCATCCTTGCAGTTTCTGAGCTAAGAGGCACATTTATGCACAGCCACCCCCACAGAAACACTCAGGCTGCTGCAGAACAGCAGCAGCTAGAATAAACAACCTGCTAACCGCATAGCAACCACATGGTATAATAAGTCTAAAGCACTTTGAAGTGAAGTCTTAGCTGTTATTTTGAAAAAAGGAAAAAAAAAGAGAGAAAGAAAGAATTTTTCTCTATAGAGCTCAAAGCTTGGTTTTATTTAGGTGTATTTGAGCTAATCCTTTAGCCTCCCTTCACACACAGTGGAGAGAAAGAGACTTTACGCATATGATTCCTCTGCCTTATTTTAAACATCTACTCTAGGGCATGAATCATGCCTAAAAGTGCCTTTATCTTTCCTCAGAGAGTAGATTAGCGTTAATCTAAGGCAGTAGATTAGTATTTGGTCAGTAGGCAGCCACCCAAAAGTAATCTCACGTCAAATAAGTGTCATTAACCCTATTTTACTGTGTGACTTGCGGTATGCAAGTCACACAGTGCTCCACATCATGTGGGCCCAGCTGAGACGAGAACTCAACCCTGCAGTTCTCCAGTCATTCCTCTATTGCTTGTGCGTGGTCTTCGGTGAGGATCTCTCATTTTTATCACTCCAAGAGAATATTCCCTTAGGGTATCACGTGTCAACGATCCTCTCTCATTAATGAGTTACTGTGAGTGATTCACCTTCATCAGTAAGATTTAGAAGAACACTTCTCCAGCTTGTTTAAATACTCATCAAATTCAGTTTTCTTCTATTTTCAGACGCGGTTAAGTCAGTACTACCTGTCATCTCTGCCATAATCTCTCCTGGAAAGTTCTGTGTCCTGACGCGGAGCTTGCTGTTCTCGATGGTCTCCTCTTCCAGGCGTTCAAGGGTATGTCTTCTAATTTCTTCCTGACAATTAAGAAATCCACAAATACCCATAGTCAGAACTAATACTATGAGAACAAAAAGCATTTTTTTTTTTATTTCTGAGAGAAAAAATATATATATATTTTGCCTCTTTTTTACCTAGATGACACAATGTTTTCTATCCCTACATACTTCATCCCTCTTGTTCAATATTTGCTCTCTTTTCTCCTTTCTTCTCCTACCCACAACCATGTAGCTCCAGTGACTCTTCTGGCAGTTGCCATCTTCGGGAAGTTGTTCCCCATTTCTCCACTCCACTAAAAATGCTGGCAAGGATGTTTTTAGCTGTCACCTTTTGCCATTGAAGAAAAAAGGGGTCATTCTCCTTCCCCCATGGCCTGCAGCTCTACTAAAGTGAAAGGAGAGCTGGCTTTGAGACACACTGTCACCTGGCTCTTGTTTTCTGGTGTGAGAAGGGTCACTTTTAGAGTGACAGTGGAGCTAGAGAAAACAGACCAAAGCAATTGCAGAAGCAGCCCTTAAACAACTGAGAAGAGCATGTGGGTTGATACAGCCCCCAATGTCTGAGAAAATAAATGTTTAAATAGATTTTGACATTGGTTATTAGTGACATGGCTTATGCATAGACTCAGTCCCATTTTTCTCCTTGAGTTTTGCCAGCAGCTACAATCAGACACTGTGAGAAGAAAGGTTGCTCTCTGGAGCGCAAATTCTGTATGTATGCACATAACCCATCCTCCTTGTACACACATAACCCACTCTCCTTTCTTGGGACAACAAAATATTCAGAAGCGTGAAATAAATGTGTAAAAGGTTTTAATTTCATATGAATTACACCCTCAATTAAGTGAAGCAGTGAAGAAGAAAACAGCTTTATGACTTCAGCATGTTATATAAAGCACTCATCTGAGATATTAATACATAGTTGGTCTGACATAGATGATTTAGAGGAGTAGTGAGGGAGAATGGAGAGTTTTAAAAGATTTACATCTATCTAGACATATATACCAAGGAGATACTTTATAAAATACATTCTGTGTGAAGCCATTCTGGCTTTAACGACCTTTGAGGTCTTCCAAGAAAAGCTGTTTGCCTATGAACAGTCACCCTCAGGTGATGACTGCTCGAAGTTCTTATTACCACACACAATGCAGTTATTTCAAGGAAAGCCAAACTGTTGAAAAAAAAAAATTAATTGCACTGACTCACAGCACAAACTACCTGTCTGCTACTTCCTGCCATCTGCTGAACCAAGTAACTTTAGTGGATATAGCCTCACAATCGCATTAAGGCGCTGGTGATGTGAAGCACTCTCTATACGTTGACCTCTGCCTTTTGGGGATTTTCATGATGTTCCTACTCATTCACGGTAGATCTGGGGTTGGTGTCTCTTGCTCAAAAGCAAAAAATGGGAACAGAACCTCAGTGCTGACTCCCAGTTTACTCTGCTGAGCACAAGATCCCTCTTGAGTTCAGCACAAGCCTGGGGCCATCCTCAAATTTTCCTGTCTCCTAGGGAAAGTGACACCTGCTCTTCCCAGAATAAAACGTGGGTCCCATTGCAGGTGAGGTGAGAGCTGGAGCTGCTACTTGAGTTATCCTGCTCAGGGTGGCTTGTTCTACTACAGCCAAACTTCTGTGGGCAGCAAAGTGCATGCAAGCATCCACCAACTCTACCTGCAACGGCTTCTCTCTCAAAAAAGAGAGAGAAAAAGAGGCATCTTACATAAGAGCAACCTCTTGATGTTTCAACTGTAAATTAATAATTGCATGGTGACCAACTCTTACCCATATACTTAAAATTAAACATTAGATTTTATTACCAATTTCTTAATAGCAGCAATAGTATCTTCAAGATGCTGCACTGTTTCCCCGCTGAATTCATAGTCTTCATTTTCCAGCTGTTTTTCTGAATGGCAAACACAGTAAAAACATTATTTGTTTAAACTTCAAATATTACTCCATTGTTCTGAAGAATTATTCTGAAAGAGAAGGATTTGTTTGTTAATTCAGTGCTAAATCTGTTCTGCCACATTCTAAACTAGGTCAGCGTCTTTCACACCCCTCCTCTTGGTGCACAGGGAAGGCAGAGGCACAAGTGCTCTGTGAGGTCCAGAGGACCTGGTAAAATGTTCAGTCACACATGGTTACAGTGTAAATTTTGCAGAAATGATCTTTTAAAGCAGTCACTGAAAAAGGTTTGTAGAGGTTATTAAAATAGAGTAAAAGCTGTGGATCAAAATAATTTCCCTTTAAGTAGGATGTAGCTAATCTTTAGAATTTTGTCAAGCAGTTAGGGCTTCATTATGTCTCTCTCCGACCAGAAATACTGATCTGGATGCATCACAGCCTGAAGTGAGATTTATGTTATAGCTGCTCTTTGTATTGTTAAATTGAATTTAGTTTCAGCTGCAATAATAATTTCAGGGATTTGGATTCTGCAAAAGATTATTGTACCTGTCATAGTGGCATGACATTTTTTTATACACTATCTTTGCAACAGGAACTAAATCCTTATATATATACATACATTTTAAAAAGGTAAATTCTTAATCCAAACATAAGTGTATCTGTCTTTAATATGAAATCTAGACACCGTCTCCCTTCACTAGGATTTCTACCCCAAGAAAGGCCAGATGCAGACACTACCTCTGACCTAGGTGCCCATCTTCAGGCTTGGTGAAGATAATCTATCAACATGGCATTTTCCACCAAATAGTGGCTTCTAGGGGGAGGAATGCCAGAAAACAAACCCATTTACGTAGCAAACAGCAGAGTGGGTGTAATACAGGGCCATCTTCACAAATTAATAGTAATTCTAAGCAATTGCTTCCAATTGAAGTCATTTCATCTTTTACGATTTTCAAATTAACAGAATTGTCAGCTATTTTTCTCAGAAAAACATCAAAATTTAGGATATATTATGCATAAATAAAAATCTATTTAAAAACCTATCTTAAGTTCTGCTTGCCAATATTTTTCCCAGTTCTTTAGGTCTTGACTCTCTTCTAAAACCCCAATCTCCCCCATCATTTATTTTTCCTCTCCTCTTTCATATTTTCACTTGCTCTCTCAAAACTGGTATTTCCTAGAGATAGGGAAAAAAAGAGAGATGAAGCAACTTTTAAAGTCTTCCTTTGCCCACTGCTAAGCCAAAACTAAGCCTCAGTGAGGTATATCTTCCCCCAAAACAATTTTTCATTATAAAGTGAGCTCTTTCAAAAGTCTTAGCATTTTTTTCTTATGTGCTCCTCCAAAATTCAACCTTTTTTTCCCCACCCATTTCACTGCCAAAACTCTTCTCCTAATCAAACCTTTAAGCCTTTAAAAAAGGCATAAAAATCATGGTGACTTATGCAAAAAGTGTCAAGTATCGCCTCACATTTCACCTCTTGGCATCTCTCTTTTAGTGCCGCACACACAGTCTTCCAGCCCCCAAACAGCATTAGACAGTTTTCCCCCTTGCAATACTTACTTATATATTACATTGCAAAAAATCATAATATCACATGCCCCACCTGAAGTCCCCCCTCAAAATCCCAATTCCTTAGGACACATGAGGACAGTGGCCAGGAGGGCAGTGCACTGGAACCACAGACCATTTATTTTCACATCGTATTAGATATCTTGCCAGAGCTCATGTCGCCCCGTGCCATTTGTCTCAGCTGGGGATGATTTTTCTGACCTCTAGATTTAAGGAACTCTTTAAGGAAGACTACGGCTTACACAGCCTTTAAAACCAACCTGTTGGGGTAATGCCCTGCAACCTCCCTCAAAGGTAACGGGAAAGCTCAGATCCTTGCTCCATATTGCCCTTAGTTTGACAGCTGAGGTGCCCAGAAGGGAATATTTTGTGATCTACATCCCTAACCACAAGCTGTGCCCAACACTGGCAATTTATAGGGAAGCAGTTTTGTCAGACGAGAATAATGTTCCATTACCATAAACCAAAACCGACAGCAATGGGAAGATTTTAATGTTCTGCACTAGGGAAAGGAAAAGGAAAAGAGAAAAAAAGAAACCAAAACACAACCTGCCCCCAGCCCAGGATCCATCCTGGAGGCTGCTCAGCCTCCTTTTCCAAGCACACTCCACTCCAGGCACAGGAAGCCTGCTCGAAACCTGTCTCCTGCCATTTAGTTTATTTGTAGCTTTTCCTCTGGCTAATTCTATTATTCTTAGCTCCATTTCCTTGCTAACAACCTCAAGTAATCCTTGGGCACGAGGATTAATCTCCCCTTCTAAAGCAGATTCCTGCTGCTCTCGGTCATCGCGTCACCTCTTCCACGAAGGCCTTTGTGCCAGATTGCTGAACTGCTCCAATTTTGTGTCCCCGCGATCCATCCTGCCACCCCGAAGGCAGGCTGTATTTCTTACAGGAAACACTGTGATAAATAGGACTCTGGAGGTCACATTTATCCTTCAAGAGAGCCCACGAGCAGCTTCATGTCCGATCCAACCCAGGAAAAAGAATTATCTCCCACCACCTGCCATAGCGCCGGCCAAGCCGCCGCTCCCTATGTACCCCAGGCTCCGGGGTGACCATTTCTGGGCATTTCTGCCCCACAACATCCATGTTATTTGCAGCAGGAAGGTTTGTACCCGCATAGAAGCTGCGGCTGCTCATGACAATGTCAGTTTGGGGGTTTTGTCTCCATTTCCAGAAATAAGATGCAGCCGAAAAGGGCTCCAAGAGGAAAAGCCTTAGACATCTTCATGTTGCTGCTTGCCAGAAGGTCTTGGGAGCCCCACAGAGCAACCAGATGGCCGCAGAGAGGAAGGAAACACAGCAATAAGCAGGGCCAGCGCCTCGTTTCAGCCCGCGCAGGGTCCCTGCCGCCATCCTTGGCCACGACCCCATCCTTAGGCTTCTGCCGCCTCCATGTTACCTGCGTTTGAAGGGGTCAAGCGCAGAGAGAGCCCACGGGGATGACGTTACGTGGGGTTTCAAGCAGCCCGGTAACGTTAAGACGAAGCTACGCCCGTTTTCCCCACAAAACCCACGCGTGAAACGGACGCAAAAACCTAACGTGGCAGCTCCCTCGTGCCCAGAACAACCGGTGCCCCCATGGTGGGAACATCCAGCGCCATGGGGAGCCCCCCTGCGCCCCGGCTCCCTCTGAGCACCCACCCAGGCCCCGCAGGCGGCCCAGGGTGGCCACCGCCACCTCCATGGTGGCCCCGGCAGGCCGGGCCTCGACGTTGCCATAGTAGCCAGGCCCAACAGCGCCCACCGTTTGGGCCCACCTGAGTCATTAAGTTGTTTTTTTTTTTTTTGATCAAATTCACTGTTTTGGCCAGAAACCCTCCCCAGCATCACGAACCACATGCTGACTGATAGTCTGAGGCCTTCCCCTTCCCGAAACGATAAATTAAGCGACGCTTAAATTAAAATGTTGTGTGGAGCCTGATGGAGACGTGGGTCACACCTGGCCTTCTCAGGAAAGGCAAAACACACAGTGTTTTTAGGCTGGAGCAGTTAAACTTGATCATTCCAGGCCTTGGGGAGCATGCTGGCGTCCCACCCTCTCCAAACACGCAAGGTTTAAAGACATTAATAATAAAGCTTTGGTGTTCGCTTCTCCGAGCCTTCAGGCTACGTTTGAGTCATGTTTTGAAGCCTTTTCTTTGGGTGTAGAATAGCCCCAACGTTATCTTTCTTTAATGAAGCTGCCTGCACTTGCTTTATCCCGTTAAAAATGGCCTCAAAAAAGAAATTCTCTCCAAAATTGGAGCTAAACTGATGATTCACTCCACTGTATGGAGGTCTATCAGGTGCGACTCGATTATTTATGTGTGGACTAAGTTTAATAGAGACAAATAGCACCCAACCATCACTTCTTTATAACTATCCACAAAAAGTGAAATAGCGAGCAGTGAAATCTCACTTTGGAGATAACCAGCTTGTCATGAAATGGCCCCTTTCCTTGCTCCGTATTTACAGCTGCTGCCACCTTGCCAAGCCATTGCTGGAGACCTTCTTTGTGACCGGTCGGTCTCAATTTATGGCTCCGCAAGGGACACTGAGCAGAGGTGGAGCCATCTCAACCCTCCAACGTGTGACAAATTGCTTTGGAAATTGAACTATGCCAAGAACGGCCGTGTGTGAAACGATCTGCTGTTAATCTTATATATTGGGTGCTCACATGGAGCTGGTCCTAAGAGGGGTCCTTGCCTCGTGCTGGAAGGTGGGTGCTGGCAATATCCTTGCAATGGGCACACCCCATCAATGCTCCTCCATAGTCCAAGTATTCAGTGTCCCCAGTTCCCCTGGTCACAAATACGGCACAAAACAGCTGTATTCACGTCATCATTTCACTGCAGGTGGAATAACAGCGTCTGGGTGGAAACAGGAACCCCTGGGCTAGCAGAAGACAAGGCCATAAATTCATCTTAAAAGCAAACAAGCTGGAAAAGTCAACTCAACTTTGCACAATTTGTTAGCTGCGCTACAAGATCAGGCTCGCGGTGAGGAAAATCCTTCTTGTGAAAATCATTTTAGGTCTCATAGGGAGTCAAGCTTCAATAAACTCAGTTATTCCCAAGCATGGGCAGTTTTGTACATGACAACTAGTGGAAATCCAGGTACCTCTGGGACAAATAAACAGGTTGATTTCTATAATATTAAGGCACTGGGGGAAAGTTTTCTGTTCTGCCTGTGGATTTAGTTCCACAAATGGAAATTATATTCAAGGGAAAACTAGAGGCTGTTTCCTTTTCAAGCAATTCTGGCTTAAGCATTTCTATATGGTAACTTACCTATTCTTCCTAGATATTTTTTCCCCAAAAGTATGGCCCCCCTGCTGTGGTAATACAAGTAGCCTGGAAAACTATCTCAGAGGAATTTATAGATTTTAATGGGAAATACAGTACTTATTTCCTGTGTCCTAATGAAATATAATAATTTTCTGCAGTAATAATGTAAAATTGAGACTTCTGTTGTGAAATTCTAATTTGTTTTCAAACAGTCTTCCAAGACAGGACTTCTGTGGGACTTAAAATCCTCCTGCAGAACTGCAAGAAACTTTATTGCTTAATGGAAAATTAGGAAGGTCTCTCCCAAATGGCTGCTAGTGGCTTCTACAGCAAAGACCATGTGCAGGACTCTCTTCTAGAGAAGGATCTTCTCAATTACCATCATGCTGCCTGTAGAATCCCACCATGACCTTATCAGCAGACGTTACCTTCAAACTCTGGTCAAAAACGAGGTTGGTAAACGTGATGTAGACGTACAAGCACACACATATGAGCAAAGGGTCATAAACAAGGATGGCTTTGAAACAGGAGCAGGGGATTTCGACTTAGCAATATTTTGAGACACAGTTGCTGATCTCTAGCTCCAGACTTCTAGGAATTTATTGCTGAGCTGTATCTAAAATAAATTACTGCCAGCACATTGATCAGCAAAGGGAGACAGCCAAATATAGATCGTTTCTGAGAGATGTGCTTCCTGGCAAGTCTATCGCAGAGTAATAGCTAATAGGAAGGGAATTCAGTAGATTTTTCCCTCCATTTGCTTACACAGGAGAAAACTTGTGGTTTTTTTGTAGTCATTTGTATTAACATATTCAAACTGAATGTACTCTAATCTGTTTTCTCTGCTCACATCAGCGTGTCACAGCAAACAGGAGACACAGAACAGACTATCATTACAGCATCTTCCTAACGCCCAGGGAACAAGAGGGGACATGAAGCCTCATCTTCATTTGCAAGAATTGACCAGTCTCTAAAATTCTGTCACAAATCTAATGCAGACCTCAGTGGTACATGGATAATCCTGCCAAGACTGGAAAATCTGTCTTGGGATCTCAAAGGTTAGTAGCTAATAATAAGTAATGAGGTAAATCTTTTCTTCCCAATGAGAATGGTCCAGCCTTAGAGTTCACGTGGTCTTGACAGCGCTGCTTAGACTTCAGTAGATCCCTCCTTCCGTATCAGAGGAGCAGCTGGGATATTTTCCCACTGCTAAACAAACACAGGGGCTGTCTGATGGTTAATGCACTAGTGCAATAATTCCTGGGAAAAGTAAAAATGTGCGTGGCTCCCTGCAGTCCCTTGCAGCATCACTTTTAGCACCAGAAGAGCCACATGGGGATTCACCATCTGCTTATTCCTACAACAAGGCAACTGGCAGAGTATGAGAACTGTCTCTTGCCTTGAATGACTCTGATTCACAGTGTTTGTTAACAGCTCTTAAGTGAGAGCCTGTGTTGACTTTCCTGGCAATTAATCAATTAATTAATTTCAAAACAAAAGCATGGAATGCAATTGCTTTTTGAAATATTTAAAATCAATGGTATACTTACATTTCTAAATACAGTTTTAACTTTGACCCTATTTTTATCACTTGGTCCTACCTCGGGATCTTTGTCTGTGTATTGTTTTTTTAGCTGTCTATAAGAAAGATTAAGTAGTGATTCACACTTTGAAAAAAATAATGATTAAAGGGCCTTTAACTGATCATGAATTACAATATCCACTAGCAGTATTTTTTTTTTAAAAAGATGATGTTTGTAGTATGCTCAGCTAGAGGAATGCATGAATGATGACTGATTACTTAAGTAATCCCTTACTTAAGGGGGCCCTAAGTTAAGGGTCCCTTAAGGTGCCGTAATGTTAAATTCAAGTGATGAACAAACTGCAAGTTTTATAGTAGGGCTGCATTAACCTATGTATATCCAGTAACAACATTTCTTAACACATAAAATGGAATTAGAACATGCCCATCTCTTCCAAAACAAAACAATACAGAAATAGAAATTGAAAGTATTGTAATTGCATGGCACAAGACTGTTCTTGTAAGGATGTCGCAAGCATTACATTGTAATGTCTCCGTAGCAAAGTTGGAGTGCACACACAGCCATCAAGGTTGCAGGTGAGTTCAAAGCATTAATATCAACCTGTTATACCTCCACTGACTCACTGACCCAGGTGGAATATCAAACTATTGCATGATCCATGCCATAAGACTTGTGAGTTTCTTAAGAGTGAAATCTTGACCTTACTGAGGCCAAATGCCTCCTGACCAGCCCTCTAGATGTTTTCCTATACTACACGGGATGATATGAGGGTGCCCGAGCCCTGGCACAGGCTGCCCAGAGGCTGTGGAGGCTCCTGCTCTGCAGATCTGCCAACCCGCCTGGATGGACCCTGTGCCCCTGCTCTGGGTGTCCCTGCTGGAGCAGGGGTTGGACTGGATGGTCTCTAGAGGCCCCTTCCAACCTCAATTATATCTAGAGCGGATACGCTGCTTATTACTCACAAATATTTTAGAGACATTGAAGGCCTAGGTAAAGATACCGAACAATGCTGAAGAATTATCCAAGGAGAAAGATAACAGAGAACCCTGAGTATTTCGTCTTCCCCACTGTACCCCCTGCAAAGATCTATACTAATTTACATCAGCTGAAAAGCTGCACAAGGAGATGGGAGGACAGGGTGAATAGAGAGATGGAAGAAACGTGTCTAAAGAGAGAGGGGAAGGTGGGGTGTCTTCTAGACTCATTTCATGTGATGGGCCCTATATTTTCCCTGAATGCATTTGTTTGCACCACTGAAGACCGTCATCCTGCGTTCTACTAGGTGTTCCTCCCTGATCCCTGTTTCTCTTCAGTGACTTCTAGCAAAGAACAGTTTTTTTCTGTAATCAAGTCGATCCTTCCATTGGTGATGCAAAATATCATCCGATTTTTATTGCTCACAGGCTTTAGTATTATCCTACTCTTTCCATACAGCATCCTCATTTCCCTCTGCTTTTCCACTACTTTACAACTTCCTTTCTCTAGGTAACTAGCATGTTCTGTGTCTGGGGCACACATTTTCATGTTATTATTGAGAAGATGGAATATGGGTGATGGTTGGGAAGCTCCACTACTGAACGTCCTTTAAAATACTATCAATTACCATCTGCCTTTGAAGTTTTCCTTAAAATCTTCTACTAATCAACATTTGATGTGTTTCACACATATTTTTCCTTGTGACACCACATCAAAGGCTCCAGCCTTAATACCATGATTTCCTTTGGAAAAATGTGGGTTAAGGAAACATAGTTTGATCCCTGTAAAAAAATCCCCAGCATTTCACTGAAGAGAAAGGGAGGATTCACTCAGGTTTCCTGAGACTGGAGAGGTGTGGGAGTACGTTTGGCTAAACAACAGTAAAAACAATATTTTATTTTAATTTGCACTATTAATTACAGTATGAGTCATAGACTTATGATTGCTGCTGGGAAAGCGGGTGGGATAAAACCACTCACAACAGAGAGATTCTTGGATACAATCTAATGTCTGAAAGAAAATCTAAACTCCTTTCTGCAAGTTCACACCGTGACACTAGTAGAATCAGCATGTTTACAGTCCTTAGCCTTCTTTTAAGCTGACGCTTGGAAGTTTGAACTGTGCTATTTTTCTTTCCTTATTTTATCACAGATCTTTATGGATCACCTGGAAAGCTCTCAGATTGAAGGGAGGAAGGGGGAGAAGGTTTGGACGCCTTTCAGACTTCTACCCAGAGGAGATAGAAGAGGCACCTCATCAAGTGAGTTCTGAGAGAGTCACAGCCCCACCTCTTCCTAATTAAGTGCTGCAAATTTGCTGGTAACTGACAAGTGAAGCTGATGTTTTGCTGCTAACCATGCAGTAATTATGCTTTTTCTGTGCTGGAGGCAATACTTTTTCACTCGGCGTAACAGGCTAATAATTGTGTGCATGGTGCTTTCTCCAAGCAGCATCTGCGGAATTAGGAGGAGTGAATTAGGCCTCATGTCTAACTTGGCAAGTGAAGAATATTTTGTGTAAAGACATCTGCTATTCGAGTTGCTCTGCTATCTGGATGATACTTGTCCCTTTTTTCATTTCTAGTCGCATCTATAAAACATTCTAAGGCTTTTCTGGAGTGGTCTGGGCTACTTTACATGACTTTGGCGAAGTTAGAGACGGAAAACACAACCGATACCCTCTTTACAGCTCCCTCATAAAGGGAAATGTATGCAGAGAGGCCTGGCTGTGAATGCCAATGAGCTCCAGCAGCCTGAATTATTCTGCAGCTTAAACAAAAGAGCCATAGGGAGGCATAAATTGCAACCTTGAGGGTGGATCACTTTGATACTCAGTGAACATGACAAATGACTTGCGAGTTTGAAAGCTGGCAGGAGGGAGAGGCAATCAAGGCATGTCGGGGACAGGGCTGCTTTGCCCTGTGGTTTTCTCGGATCAGACCCTTCCTGCTGTCCTTTCCCTTCCCTTTATCTTCAGCATCTGCAGCTGAGGCAGAGCAGGGAGGGAAGAAGAGAGCACGGGTGATGCAGAGCGCTTGGTAGCTGCAAGCCTCACGGGGCAGAAACGTGGGCTTGCCACATGTTTCCTTGGGATCGTGTGGGGAAGGAAAGGCTGATAAACTCGGAGGGAGCCAGCTTGGAAGCTGCTGGGAGAGGGACGGGAGCCAGCTGCCACCTGCACGTGTGTGGGGACACGGCAGGAGCCTCCTGCTCAGGAGGACGGGCTCCCATTAACTGCATTAGTTGCTCACAGAGGAGTCAATCGTTTTTATCTCCTCCAAACTCCTGATGCTAATGTGCTTTATGATCCTACTCTCACTAGATTAATATTAAAGAGCGGGGAAAAATGCATAAGAGAGATCAATAACAGCTCAGAGATAAGTGCCAATGCTGGTAGGAGACTGGAATGTTGCTAAGGCATCGAGAAACAGGAAATCTAAAAAGAGGAAAACTAAAAACATTGCAGAGCAGCCTCATTGGGTGTCAAATCACCCATGGGGCATTCATTTCAAGGTACCTAGCTAGATATTCCAGCGACATAAACCTCCAGCCGAGCTCCTCTATAACCAAGAAACCTCTTTGTAAGAGGCAGCAGTTAAGGCACAGGCTTGTGAAGTTCATGAAAGATATAGGTGAAAAGGTGGAAAACATATTTTAAAGCCATCAAGCCTAAAAAAATGATACTCTGTAAGTAGTTGTTCTGATAATATCTTCTATCAATATCACACTCCACTCCCGACATCTCTGAAATAGGGTCCAAGGGAATTCTGTTCAAAGCCAGTGCTTTTAAAATCTCCAAAAAATCTCTTAAAATCTGCTTTTAAAGGCAGTGTCAGTGTTCACCTACCTTGCTTGAATGGCAGTACTGCATTGGGCAAATGTGAGCACAGCTCCCAGTCTTACATTGGCTGCGTAAGGACTTGGTCCAGCGCTATCCCTTGCATCCAGAGGAGCCTGAAACAACCCCCTTAAAATCCCCGAGCTGCTGCTTCATGCAGGGAGCACCAGCAGCAGCAGCTCAAGCTGCCCAGAGCAATAAAATGCTGCTTGTGTGGGGCACTCGGCACCCACCTAACTGCAAGCACCTGAACAGCCTCCTTTAGCGAGAGGGGTCCTCAAAAGACCCATTTCTCGTGACAGCAGCCTTTGAACCCAGGGGACGACCTGATTTCCTGCTGTGATATCCAGATCCCACAGAAAGGAACATTCTGAGAGGACTGCAAACATCCTGCAGTATTTTAGCCCCCGCAAGCACACACGTTCGGCCCATGCAGCCAGAGCTGCTTCTCAGGTGTTCTCAGCTGAGAAGTCCTGGCACGAGAGCAGGATCTGCCAGTCAGCTTGTGCGTGGCTGCTCCCTGCTCCGAATGCAAATAGAGAGGAGAAACGAGAGCCTGGCAGCCTGCGCAGCGCCCGGCTCAGCTCCACTTAGTCCCCGTGCCAAGTATCTTCAGCTGATTCCACCTGGACATTTTATATTTCAGAATATTTTGGAGATGTAGCCTTTAAATCCTGCTTAAGGTTCAGCATTATTGGAGGCTTCTATAGCTGCAGCAAGGGAACTGGGGTGGGGGAAATATATTTATGAGATCAGTGGGATAATAAATGTATTTATTTTCCAAATTAAGCTGTTGGGCCCACCAGCTAAACTTTCAATAAGAGTTTTGAAGGCCAATCCTTATTCTCCAGGACACTTACATGGTCTATACCTTCCTCCCAGGAGACAGACTGGCGGGTGATATTTAAAAGACATTTAGTATTTTTAAGAGAGACCAAACAAAATGTTAAGAATATTTACAAAGAAATTCTAAATGAAAACAAGGACAACTGAGACTCATTGCAAGGATTAACTAGCCCAAAGGCAAATGCTTCTCACAACTCCTTGTACCACCTTTGTTGTACATTTGTGCACAGCAACACAAAACTGACGCCTGTCTTATGATGGAAGGTCAGTATGTCCATGTATAACCGAGGTGAAGGTGAATTAAATGAATAAATAAAAGGAAAAAAAATCAATTCAAAATTTCTAGATAGATGTTTAAGGATCTAGTTCTTTGTGGAAAAAATATTCTGCTTAAAAATATCACTTTTGTTTTCAAAAGAGAGAAAACCTAAAAGCACTTTGGCTGAAAATGCTTCAGTCTTCACATTTTTATACCAAAAAAAAATTTTCCACAGCAAATTGATATATTCCACAAATAGACAAATCATTCATCAAACAACTTGTTCTTCTTTTTGAAGCAATGTAGATAGTTGTTTGGCATTTCTCTCAGTCTGAACATTCTCAAAGCCCAAACGTTGACATTAAAA
Organism: Crypturellus tataupa; assembly: GCA_034781795.1. Taxonomy (NCBI): domain Eukaryota; kingdom Metazoa; phylum Chordata; class Aves; order Tinamiformes; family Tinamidae; genus Crypturellus; species Crypturellus tataupa. The sequence goes on from JAWLRI010000086.1 coordinate 4,320,644, forward strand.
CACCTTTGTGAATCACTTTTGGATGAAAGCAAACATTTATTTTAGTTCCCAGCCTCTGGGTTCGATATGGAGCCCACAGCGTAGAAAACATCTCAAAGAATGATTTGGATAAGAGTAACGTGAACATAAGAAAACTGAAATGTTCTTTGCGTTGCGCTGACCCCTCTCATGCTGGTAACTTATGATTTACACACCACAGAAACAGGGGGAGAGACAAATATTTCATGTTCCTAATACGCTAAGAACCAACACACTAGACAAGCTACAGCACTAAGAACTTTCTTTTATTTCCATCTTCCGTCATCAAGATGTGCAAGTGAGAGGCAGGCTGGGCACTATGGAAAATCACCCTTTCGCAGTGGTGAGCCATGTGTGGGGCCCGAGAGGAGACAGGGGGAGAAACTAAACTTCCACATTTCATTTTTCACCTTGTGCATCCTGTTTGCAACACCAAGATAAGCCCAGTGGCAACAAGAGGGAGAACTTTTACATTTAGTAACATTTATTTCTGCATTCGGTATCAAGTACATAAGTGCAAATATTCAGAGTCCATAATTAAGTCCATTAGGAACTACAGAGAATGTAATACAAATTGTAATAAATTTAACAAGCTGGAACTTTCCAGTTACCATACATGTAAATTAGCCTGTCAATCCCTTTACGACAAAAGTACTGGGTTTTGTTTTCTTTTTTTTTTTTTCTTTTTCGAGTTATACAAAACTGATTACTTTAAGTACCGATTACTGTTTATTTTATCTGTGCTGGAAAACACTAAAACATCAGTCTACAATTCTATATAGTTAATAAAGATGAATCCAACCAGCAACCCAGTGACGTAGAAGCAATTTTAACTATTGCATCAGTGCGCTAAGCAGGAAAGCCCCTAGCCACATGTAACATTAAAAGTTATAGAAGCGATGCCAATAGAAGAAGGAAAAACACTAAAAAAATAAAATAAAAAAGGTCAATATTATTTAGGCTCTCACCATCATGCACTTTATAAGCAACACAAAAAAAAACACATCTAGTACACTTTTCTCTTTACTATACTTTAGTGCTTGACACAAGTGATTGCAAATATTCTAAGTGCAGAAGCAGCAGGGGAAAAGCACTGCTTCCGAGTTTTATGTTTCTAAGATTATGGTGTCGAGAAAAAAAAAGAACAATAAATTTGCAGTAAGGTGTAAGAACAGAGATGTTTCACTCCAGATTCCCCTATTATTCACTACGGTAGTTGATGATGTTCTTGATGTCTGCTTTACTCTGCCTTTCTCTTAGCACCTGGGATTTTAGCTTGAATCCTAGAGGAGAAAAAGAAAGAATTACAGTCAGGCAGCTATTGCATTTCCGTGCATCTCTGTCCCTCACCATCTTGTGTCCCTCCCCTGGAAACTTTTCAGTCAACTTTTGCCAAGCTGTGCACACAAACTGCTGCATGGACTTACCTTTCAGTGCAGCCTTCCTGCTTCAGCAATTCTCAAGTCTATACTTAGACTTCACTATGCCCTTGTGGATCCCACAGAAGCTTCTGATGCAGGCAGCACATCAGGAACTTGAGCAGAAATTGCCTCAGAAACCTCATTCAGATGTTCTGCCCATTCCCAATGGTTTGACACCCTTGAGGTCATGGTCCTTGTTGGTTTTGCTAATTCCCACATCATTACCATATTATTATTATTATTAACTCTACCGGACTGAGACCCTGAGTATGAAAGCCAGGCTTGGAGCGGTCAGTGACGCAGGGAGTTGAGACCTTCTCTTTGCTCTGTGTGGTCAGGTGAAGCTATGGACATCAGTCCCTGTAGGGCTGCTCTGTCCGTAGCTCCCCCAGAGCAGTGGAAAGGGAAGGATGCAGGGCCACAGCCCAGCCCCAGCCTATACTCGCGTGAGGAGGACTGTGTCCATGCAGGGACCTGCCCTCAGCAGGGACACGTCATGCACGGGGCAGAGCATCTCCAGGACCACCCAGCTTGTAGCCACTTCAAACGCCCACGACCCTCCCAACAAGATTCCTGGTCAAGTCGCTGCTGAACTCACTTTGCCACAACAGTGTTTATGTGGGTCCGCACAAGTCCCAAGTACTGATCAATCTGTGCCTGCAAAGACACCAGGAGACAAAGTCAGTTGGGAGCCAAGAGGGCAGAATAATTCCAGCAGCCAAGTGACGCTGCTGCTGGGCTTACCTGGTACTTGTCATATACAACGGGGAGAGTAAACATAGACACCACAGCTGCAGAGAAAAGAGCACACTGTTACATCCCTGCTCATCAGAGCCCTCCAGAGATGAGACCTACTTCGAGCAGTGACAAACATGTATCATGCCACCTGCTCAGCTGACCCACCAGGGATCTTTGTATTAAAAACTAATGTTTCCCAAATACAAAATTCCTCCCAAATACAGAAATTCCCATTTCCTTGGAGCCAGTACCTACAACCCCATTAAAAAAATTAGTTATAGCAGGAAGGACAATGGAATGGGAGTAACAAGTACTAGCTGGAAAGGGAAACAGAAGTTAATGTCTTATCTGTGAGGCAGCCACACTACATATTGTCTACGTAGAAATTGCCAGGGAGTTAAAGTTAAAAATAGAGTTTAAAAGAAATGATCATTTTTACCCATTATCAGAAGAGTCAGGCCATTGAAGAGGGCTCCCACGTAAGTCAGCAGCCACATTAGTACTGCAAACTAAATTAAAGATGGATCGTTACATTACTTCCACTGTCAGCATAAGAAGAAAGGAGTTCACTTAACTAGCTAATTTAATGGCACATTAGCCTTTTTAGTGTGTATGAGATTGTTAAATAAGGTACATTAGAACTAAGGACTGCTATCTGCAGGCAAGTGTAATGCTTTAAAAATCAATGCAGGAAATGAAAGTTAAATATTCTGCAAGCTTTTCAGGGATATGAAAAGCCAAAAGAAGTAAATATTGGTATTTTTTCTGTGCGTTTAACTCCATTTACCCTTCTGCAGTTCACTGCTTCACATCCTCCTTGCTCAGCTTTAATGTATATGGATGGCGTAACTGTGTATATTCAGGAATCTGCACTGGGCATGGAATAGGCAGATTTCAACACCGATTTTGAAGAAGATGGGGGCCACCAAGTCACTCCACACTGATTAATTGGGGGACTGTGATAATCTCAGAGACTGATAAGCTAGGTTTTATAAGGATACAGTCAACAAGAGAATCAGTACTTTGAAATCTAAATTAGTTCCTCCAGAGAGGAGTCAAAAATGTCTAAAGCAATCCTACTTTTAAGGAATCCACGAGGTCCTGAACGAGGAAGAGTCTCCTCAGCTCTTTGACTGTGCTGTTGACGTATAGCTGGAGGCAGTCCGTGTATTTCTGAATCTGGTCCTGTGAAAGATTCATCTCCATCTCCAAGTAGGCTCTGCCAAAAACACAGCTTCAGTTACAGACCCGGGCAGTTCACCTGCTCTTCACGCCTGGGCCTTCCTCCCCTCACTCCCTCCTCCCCAGATCCCGTTTTTTCGCAGCAGGAGCAATAAGCTCCTCCAAGGGCAGGCACAGAGACCCCAGCACAAGCTGTCTGTACCTTGCACCCACCCATCTCCTGGGGCAACTATGGACCCCAGGGAGTTTGCCATGTCTTGTTGGCCTCTCTCTTCACTCTGCATAAAAGGGGGTGAAATCCTAACCCGGATTTTCCCCACTGACTTCTGCTGCCACAGAAGGGGACGTCCCCTCCAGCTGGCAACCTCTGGAGGAACAAATGTTGCTCCGTGGCCATGTGCCACTCTCAGCAGCGATGCTGGCCCAGGGCCTTCTCGCCCCACTTGTCACTTCTCCTCCTGGGCAAGGTGCCCAATCTGGGGGTTAAACCACAGAGCACCCCATGTTGAGAAGACAGGAGAGCCACCCAACAGCACCGCTTTCCAGGACCGTGTTTGCAAACCAGAGCAGATCCCTGACTGCTCCATGGACTCGTTGGCACAGCAGGGGAGCCGGGATCGCTGCTCTCCTGGAGCAGAGGGCCAGGACCCTGCAGGCCAAGGGGAGGGTGACCATCACCTAAGAAGATGCATCATGACAGCATGGCCAACAGTGCTGGGCAAAGAGAGAAGCAAGTTCCCTCTGTGCCCAGTGGAGTGTGCCCAGAACCAGCACTCCTCTGGCCTGCAGAGGGGCTGTATTCCCATTAGCTCTAGGCAAACTCCTTCCCTCTGTCTGCTCTTAATTTTCTGGATTTTCAATTTTCACAGTTTCTATTTTCCAACTGTCTTGCTGTTAAAGGATGATTGCTTTTGTGTGCTCTTCCCCAGAATCTCAGCCAATGCGATATAAGAGCTCTCAAGACACTGGGGGATAGAAAAAAAATATTTCACTTATTTGGAAAAAAACAAACGTATCCAGTTTAAAAGCAGCAGCTAGAGAACCCTGAACTGCCACTAGGAATGAATCCAGGAGCAGCAGTGCCCGGCCACGTCTGCAAACACTCACTTGAAAGGATGGCCCTCATCCGTCTTCTGCACGGCCTGTAGGACCGATTTGTAGATTCTGAAGCTGATGGTGGCCGAGAGGCCGGCGAGGGCCAGGTAGGCCACGACGCTGACGACGCTGAACTGCGTCAGCGAGAAGAGCAGCAGCAGGAGGCTCCCGAACACGATGCCCGTCTGCTTGATGTCGCGCCAGTACAACAGGTCGATGGCTGGGGAGAGAAGAGAGATGTCAAACGCGGGGCAGGGCTGGGGCTGCTCCCTCTCGTGCCAACTTAAATGGGATTTTAACCTGCCAAGACCAAAAGGACTTCAGACATACACCAAGACAAGCAAGATGCACGACCTGAGTGAAGTCCTTTCCTGCTTCTTATGTCTCACCAGCTCCCTCTCCGCTCTTGGAGAAGACTACTGAACATCCCCAGGGGCAGCAGGGTGGGTCTCCTGCAGCTGCAAGGCAGCCACGCTCTGGATCTTGGTTTGTTCCTGGCTTTCATGGAAGCTTTCACCCTAACTTGCATTTATTCACTCTTCAATCAGGAGAAGTTTCTGCTTCACATTAAAATTTTGCATTTATCTTTGTCACAAATGCAAATCTCCAAACATTTTCCCCCTTTTGGATCAAAACATTTTCAAGGTTTGGTTGTTAACTGAGAAAGTTTGGGGTTAGCCACAATAAGCTGGCAACCCACTGAAAGTTTTGACAATATTTTTGAAGTTCTTAGAAAAAAAAAAGATTACTTTTTATTTTTTATTTTTACTGCTCAAAGGTTACGTAGGTAGGAAATCATTTTATGGATTGGAATTTAAAATGCAAAAGAATCCATTTTGCTAATTCTCACCTTCAAATTTGATCATTTCAGAAATATTCAAAAGATCTTTCTGTATCTTAGATAACTTTCCCTGGGCAGGCACATGAGAGATGCTAATTAAAACAACGCAAATCCTGAAAGCATTTTCAGCAAATAAGTTTTACATTTGTAAACAAGTGCATTTTGACAGTGCTTTTCAGCCAGCCGACAGACGCTGCCCAGACTATTCTAGCACACGTTCTTACAGAGAGCAGAAATCATCATAAAAGCAAAATTTCAAGAAATGATTGCTGAATATCCAGTCTGCAAAGGTGCATTCATTTTATTTATCTACAAGCAATTTCTGAGAGGACTCTTCCTCCAGGCAGGCACCGCAGGCTTATGCTGATCCAAACAAAACAGCTCTAATTTCACTCTGCTCACTGCACAAGGCTCCGTGAACAGCTTGAACACGCCACCAGCCAAGCATTTTTCATAGATGCCGCTTGTCAAATCCTTCTGAACAAAGAGCAATTCAGGAAAACTGCAATCTGTCCAAAGAAAATTCACAAATACAAAAACAAACAGAATTAATCTGCCGTCCTGGCTCTTATCATCCAGTCTCCCAAGAAGCGTGAGTCACCACGGCGTGTTTATCTCGAGTCAATGAGCTATTACTCATTACTATTACCCGTATTGGCATCACTCTGCAAAGTGGTGCAGTGGACTGCAAGAAAATGCTACTGTATTGCTAAGTTCTGGTCCCTTCGTGCAACCCTCGCCTACTATATTATCCATCAATATACAAAATATAATCACCCCTGCACGTTTCTCAGCAGCACTTGGCACTAACTCAGAAGCAGAGGCATGGATTAGATCAAACCACGGGACCAGGGAGTCAGCAGCACGTACTGGGGTCCTGGCTGGTGACTGCAAACCAGAAACCAGGACAGTGTTTCTAGCTTCCTACCTGCAGAAACCAAAGGGCATGGATGGAGGGATGCTCCAAAACACCATTAGGACATAGCGAGCCTGCTCGCAGCTTTGCAGGGATGTGTGGGATTCATAAACGATTTCTGCAAAGTATCACCCAGAGCACAAGCGAATGGTTTGTACCACTTGCCAAACTCTCTTTTTTTCATTGAATGCACTGAAAATTCTGTGAGCTACCTGCTTTCACAAGGGTACATTTGAACAAGTGATATTATTCAAAGCCTGACCATTTTTACTTAAAAATTCCTTTATCTGAGGACACTGCTGGAAACGTAAGGAATTCTCACGTTTTGGAGATACTCTACATTTCATGTCTCACACTGCACTCACAATAAATGAAATGAGCCCAGACGAGTTAGCTCAGGATGCTCCCCAGCGAACGTAGCTGCTAATGAAACAGAAAGGCCGGGCGGCAGGGAAGAACATGGGGAAACAGGTAGCAGAGACAAGCAGCTGAGATCTGAGCCAAAAACAAGAAAACTCTTTTTAGGGGAGTTCTCTGAGTTTATAGTAACGGAAGAGAAGACCCAAAGGGAGCAGACAAGCCCCCTCTCTTCCTTTGTAGGACGGGAATGGGTTGTATTCTCACACTGATTTACCACGGTGCATTTTTAATTTTTCCTCAGTGAGAAGGATGCTGAGACACTCAATCCAGGCCTGCTTGGGTACAGGTATATTTTATAAGCTGCACCTTTCTGCCCTGAAATCCCTGGAATATTTACTAAGCCGGCTCAGCCAAAGAAACTCAGAGCGAGATGGAGAGAGGCCAGACGACACAGTTCTGGGGTATGGATCTGCGTGAGGAGATGCAGGGAGAGCTGGCTCCTCTGCCGGCCAAGCAGCACCCGGCAGAGAGGTGTCCTGTGGCTTTGAGACCTGACACATTCCCGTGTCCATGGAGAAAGAGACGTGCCAAGTACTGCTCGGAAAATCTCACCACAGACAGCACAGAGGAGGCAGATTTGGATTTAAATATGTTTATGAATATGTTATGTCCAACTCAGGGCCACCAACTGCTCTCCCATCAAGCATCCCCACCGAAATCAAGTTTTTGGGCCATGAGGCTGCAGAGATTTGAGCTGCATCATTTTCCCTGGAACTTAAACACTGCTTAAAACACCTGCCTGTCAGAGCTACGCTTGCTCCTTCAGCTACATTTCCAGTCACTTCAAAGGCTTTTTGCTCTGTGTTTGTACTCTGGTTCCTTAAATAAACAACATTTCTCTTTAAGATACAGTGATCTCCCAGCCAGTGTCACTCACCGGGCACCAGAGCTCGGTGGAAAGAGCACACAGAGCAGAGGCTGGAGCAGGGACTGCGCCGCTTGGTCCTGGATGTCCCATGTGAGAGCACAGACCCTGCTCGAATCACAGGAGAAGTCTTTCCCTGTGGCTATGACTCCAGCGTGGAAGGGTTAGGAGAAGCGGGAAGGGGTGGGATGCACCAGCCGGCTCCAGCACTGCCTGAATCAAGCCCCGCTGCAGCAGACGCCTCAGATAACCTCATTAACACGGCTGAGAATTTCGGAGGTCCCATGGGCAGCAACCCGGCCTCAGATGCAGCCGGTGTCTGGGATCCTTTGCCTCCTTCCTCGGGCTCCCATCTCCTCCTCTAATTCCTTGTGCCAGAGCAAAGCACCTGCCACACCAGCCCTTGGCATCGTACACAGATACCATGGCAGAGCAATGGAGAATTTCATTCCTCTTTAGATGAACCAAGGATCAACTCCCCCACGCCCCTCCTTTTAATCCTGAACAGAAGCCAAAAGGAACAATGAGGTTATCGGCCACGTTTGCACGGCTGTTTTGAGGTCAATCTCATTCTGCACTCCCACAAAACTGCTTTAGTCGGTCACGGAGGCTCTAACTGGCATCTCAGCACGTGGGGACACCCTAATTACAAGCACGGCAGGGCCCGGAGCTGTGCTGGAGCCGCACAGCCTTGCACACCCTGCAGGGTCACCTCCCTGTGCGCAGAGACAGGCTTTGTGCTGGGCTCTGACACGGGTACCAAGGGCCCGAGAAATCAGACAGAAGGAGAGGGGATCCTTCCCAGCAAGGATGGACAGCAGAGTAATTAGATTCTCCAGCCAGGGCTCAGCAAAACAAAACAAAACTAAACTAAAACCCATAGGGAAAGAATAAAAGGTCCCTGGGTAGGTAGGTGAGGGTCTTGCAAGGCCCAGGTGAGTTGCTGGCAGGACAGGTGCTGTTTGCACATGTGTGCTTTTTGCACACGTTTGAACGTGTGTGTCCGTGTCCAGCCCCAACTCCGGGCATCCTGCAGCGCTCCCACTGAATATGCATGAAGCAAGAGGCCACACGAGGCTCCTGATGCGGGATGTGTGCGCAAGGCGGCAGCAGGTCAAGCTGCCCGGCCAAGCAGGACGTGTTTCAAACAGACAAAACACAAGATTTCAGAGCACCTCTGGGCTGCAGCGAGGATTTGCAGGCAGGCTTTAGCATGAGAGGCCTGAAATCACACCCAGTCTCACTGGGATTTGGGTTCCTTACTCCTCTTCTGAAAATCCCAGCTCTGAAATCCCGACCGTGTCCATTAACATGCACAAGCCGTTCAGCCATAGCTTTCCGTGATCTCCTTTTAACCTCCCGCGAGAAGGGTGCCGCAGCCTTTCCTTTGGTCGCTTTGCACTCACTCCAGCACAATGCACCAGAGCCCTGGTTTGTTTGTGAACATACAAAAGGACTCCAGTTTTGGCCAGAACAACCTCAGACTCAAAGCTGCTTGTACTTATTAAGGGGGACCTGCAGCGACTGCTAAGACAGCAGTGCTGCAGACTGGAATGGTTTTCTGAAGAATTTTTCTGAAGAGACACTTCTTATGAGCTATTTACTTGAAAGCATCATCTGTCCATATGTATATATATATATATATTTTAACTAGAATGCAAAAATAGTAAAATGTTGCTCAAATAGCCTATAATTTGAAAGAAAAAGCTCTGAAGGGTGCCAGTTATTATCTCAGCTAAGATTTATAGTGTCATCCCATCTCATGAGACTAATCTACACCTCCATTCCGTGCAAATTGCCAGCAAGGAGCAGAGCTCGAGCAGAGCGCCTGAAGGATCTCCTGGCTCATGTCATGGCTCTCGGACAAAAACATTCCCGTTCCTGGACATCTGGCATCACAGAAGTCAGGAGAGAGACCTGGGATCTGGGAAGGGCAGGGCTGGAAGGAAGTGCTGAAAGGTTTGAGGCAGCCGAGGTGGATTAAGGAGCGATCTCTGGAATCAGAGGTTCTCAGGGCTCCAGTGGTTTAGGGGTCCCCAGATAGTATGGGGCAGCCCAAGTCTTGTGGGATCCCCCTGGGAGGAAATTCCAGGGGGACAGTAGGAGATCCAAACTGACCAGTGTCCCACCTTCAGATTCCCACATGATTAGTCTTTGAAAAATACCATTTTATGAGAAGATCTTTCCATTTCCCTGTCTCAAAGTGAGCACTTTAGAATGAAAATGAAGATCAACAACTTTACATCTTCCATAGCTTCTCTCATCCTTCCCCTGAAAATATCTGCTCTTCTCCTTCTGCCTTTCCAAGTTTTTCTCTACTGCACAAAATTGACTGAGAAATAAACATGCAAGAGGGCAGCAATTAAAATGGGATTTGGAACAAAAAGTGTGTGCAAAAACCTTGCAACCAGCTTTCAAACATGGCCCGTGCTCCTTGAAGATAGAATAAAAGGTTATACTCCCTTCAGTATATAACTAGGGCTTAGACATGATCAAACTGCCCTCCCTACAGAGAAGGTCCCTTTGGGACTCTGTAGGAGATAAAATCAATAGAGCTGTGCAGTACTGTAGTGTTGTTAATGAGAAATGAGAAACGGCTGCCTTTAATATGATATACAAACTCTATGATTCATTTCTCAGGCCTCCTGGCAGTGAAAAGCTTAGGAATCTAACTGAACAAGGACAGTCTTGTTAGTTTATAGCATTTGTCACAACAAATATTTGATAACAAATGTTACTACTAAAGATGAGTCTTTGAATAGCAGCAAACACTACCCACACTCAAAGAAACTCCAATTTAGGGTTTCATGAAGCTCACGAAAGCCTCAAATTCTTCTTCTTACCAAAGCTGGACCCCTCGGTACTAAAGCAAAGTGCACGATTAGACAGACCTCGATGCACCTCTTGGCTTTCTCACTATACATTAATAAAAAGGTGGAAGCACACAATCTGCATACATGTAAGTCTTTGTGAGGGTGGGGATATATACATACACACACGCATGTGTGTTACTAGGGTCAGAGAAGAGAGATGAAAGCATGTTCCTCCCACGAAGTCAATGGTATTTCCCCCACCAATTTCAATAAATCCACCATTTTGCTTGTTGCGTTATGAGGGACAGATCCTCCACATCCACCTGGGCACAAGCACCAGGGGACGGCCTTGCCACATCACACAGAGGAAGCAAAATGCAGTTTTCATGATGCCCTGGCACTGTGTCAGGCTGCAGGACCAGGTTCTCTTCCCTGCAGCAGAGGATCCACTGTGGTGGTTGCCCCCTTGCCCTCCAGGGATGCGACTCAAATGGAATACAGACAGATAAAATTTCTAATGAGGAGTCTGGTGCTTTCAGGAGACTGCTGTTATAAACCTCTTATCTGTTCTGCTTTATGAGAAATCCCTCCTTATCCTTCCGCTTCGGCCATGTGGGAGCTCTCCATCCTTCCTCCTCTTATACACAGTGTCCAAGAGCAACCTGCCCTCAGTCCAGCTTTATAACTTCACCTTCCACCTTCCCCAAGACTCAACCCTTTGCTCCTCACACCTTGGCGCAAGGTGACCCAGAGCAGGGTCCAGGACTAGGATAGCACCAGGGACTCTGGGCAGGTCAGAGGGCTTAAGTCTCTTTCAGAGCAACAGTTACTTGGTGCCTGGGGTGGTGTGTGATCTCAGCAACAGGTCTAGCAAGACAAGGCAGATCCCCACACACCAGTGAGTGCCACCGCTCAAGCAGGTGTTTCAGAGAGATATGGTTCCACACAGACTAATGCTGTGGATACAGACACCACACACACTGCGTTGACACAAAGCACCTGCAGAAAGTCTTGATTTCCAGATCACACCTTCCCCTTTCTCCAAGATACCCAAGATCCTCATTCCTATCAATGCTGCCCATGTTGATCATTAAAAAATAAAAACAGAACACAAAAATGTTTGCCTTAGGGACTGGGAGAGCTGGGTAGACCAAGGAAAGCTCAGCAAATGGATCCCGACCTGCCTCTGCCAGTTTACATGGAGGATATTCTTGCTCTCCTCTCAATTCAGTGAGGAAGAGGAGAGCAAACATAGCACCTGGGTGCAGCCTCTGAATGCCCATGATGCTATGGAAATGTTAAATGGTCCTGAGATGCTCCTGATCAAAAAATCAGGCCCACATCCTTCCTAACTCCATCTGACGTTTTTTAAAACGCTGGAAATTTTCAGCATTAACGGCTCAGACCCCCTTTAGGTGTCAGAATTCAATATGACATGGGAAGAGCATCCCTCTCAGTGTCAAAGCAAACTCAAGGGTTACATTCTCCAGGAACCCAATGAAAGCAAAAAGAGCCTTTTGCCTTGCAAAGGAGCCTTGCAAAGGAGCAACTCCAATGTTGCTTGCAGTTGTTGGTGCATCATCCTCATCATCCTCTTGCAGGAGTTGCAGGTAACATCTTAAAGCAATGTAATTTGAGAGAAATGCTCTCCTTTTTCTGTCAATGAAAAAATACATCTTTTTTTAAGCAAAAAAAGATTTCCCTTTGTACTGAGTATGTGTACTGAGCGCACTTTGGCAGAGCTATTAAAATCCTACTGATTTTTTATACCAGGCCAGGGGGTTTTGGAGATGGTGGCAGTCCAACAACATAAGAGGGCTTGTCCCTGAATTTGAGCTCTTGGTCTTGCATCCTATGGCCATCCACAGCAATGTGCTTGATTGAATTTCTTGGCATTTTGAGACACATCTCAGTGATAATAGGGAAGTGTCATCTAGAGCCCCGCAGATACTAAAGAAAACCTGGAAACGTGTGCTCTGAAGAATGTCATCAGTGACGTATTAGCTCAGTTCTTAACTCTAGTATTATTTATTAAATAAAAATTGATCATTCTAGAACAAAGAAGGGACATTCATCTTACAGATTTTCTTTTCTTTTTTTTTTTTAATCATGTGCCTACAAATTATTAGGGGAAAAAAAAAAAAAAAAAAAAAGAGATCTGAGCCCTGAATCCGCCTTCATTTTCCTCAGTGAGAGAGGGAGTCATCTGAAGAGAGGTTTAACCAGGGTGCTTTGGAAGGCATCCTCCTCCTCCTCCTCCTTTTGGGACTCTGCCTATGCAAATGGAGAGGGTTCAGCTCAGACATATTCATGTCTTCAATATATCCATATTCATAACTGCCCAACTCCGGCCCCCTTGAGCCCCTTTTGCTGAAACCCACTCCCTGCAAAGCATCTGGCCGAAGCTTTTGTTTCTGATGCAAGTTGCCCATTTGTCCAGCCTTGAGAGCATCAGGGCCATCCCTCCTCTCCTGGCAACACCATGATTGTGGCAGTAGCATCAAGCTGAGACAGAAGAACAAAGGTGTTGACATCAAAGTGCCATTTTAGCTAAAGTACTAATTCTCCGTAACTTTAAGTGTAGCTTTGAAGCAATATTTGCTAACAAGTTGCTTGCGATGATGACTTTGTCCCAAGATTTTAGGTCTACTGAAGTCCCACACAAGACCCAACTGCTGGGACAAATCCATAGCTGTTGCAGAAAGGGAGAGCTCATTTGAAGGGAGACAGTTTGATCCCAGCTCAATTCACAATATTTTCAGTACTGAAGGTACAGAATGACTGAAATTATGCTATCATGGTAACAGCCATAATTAGACAGATGTGTTAATGTTGGAAACCTATACACCCATAGCACACATCTGCATTTTCGCCACTGAACACCTCCATTAGCCAACGTGGGGAGCACTGCCACAAGCAAATCATTGCAATGGTTTCTCAGCACCCTTGAGAACCAGTTGCTACAACACTCAAGCTGGGGAGCCAGATTTCTGGATACAGCCACCACCAAAACCACTTCACCGGGGCAGTTATGTAAACTGAGTGGATATGGTGACTTCCACAGCCCTTTCCCACCCTAAATTGAAGTTATGACATGGATAAGGGTGCCAAGACCTCAATAACTAGTTTCTGTCCCCCAAGCCCTGCGAACCGGGTCCCCGTTGGGCAGGTGCCTCTGCATCCCCTTGCGTCGGCTCCGGCTGCTTCAAGCGTCACGTTGGGCACGAGGGAAGCCGTGAGCACGCGGCGTGGCTGCGATTCCCCAAGGCCTCCCATGACCATGTTCTGAATGGAGCACATGCCCAGCACAGGAGGATTACTCTCCCGGCCTCCCTAAGGGGCGATATCAAAATTACCACCAACCTCATCACGCTGTACTTGCAGGACACGTCGGTAAAACGCACCCAGCAGTGTTTTTACGGGATATACAGCAGCAGAAACTGCTTCCTCGCAAGGATTATTTGGCAAAGCCAAAGCCCCACCCAAAGACTCCGCAGTTTCTCAGCATCCTCACCCGGTTTCACACCAGCCACAAATACTGCAAGGGCAAAACTGAGATTTAATTCACCGCAGGCTCTAGTGTTTCCTCACTGGAAGCTGTGCTAACCTCAGCCTTGTATTTCCACCATTCCTGTTATTTTCAATATTTACCGAGATTAGTATCCGTGTTTGTTAGACTCACAGCCCGACTGCAAGTTTCTAGAAGGGAATCAAGGGTTCCACTGATAATTAATGAAGCTGACAACATTATAGAGCTTCAGGTTCTTACAAAGCGGGTATTCTGGGATGCCATGGAGACTGCATGAATAATAGATATTAAAAGAATCAATGAAAAACATTCCGTCTTTATTCCTCTGAATTTTAAATCCCTTCCCATTTTATCTGGGATTGATCAAAGAATTTTCCAGGCAGAAATAATATCCCGTGACTAGTCTGTGTTTTCTGCAGGACCATTTTGAAAGCAGAAAGCACCACCCAAGAAAAAGAGATATGCAAAGGAGTGGCAGCGAGGCTAGGGCTTTATTCCAGCTGATTTTTTTTCGGATTTTTATTTTTGTTTCAGATCATCATGGGGTATCTTGTGTCACTCAATTTTCAGCAAATCTACCTCTTAGTATCCAAAAGGAGCACACAAAAGGAAAGACAGCTCACTATTAGTATTAATTATTAATTAAGCAGGAGCATCATGCCCTTTGTTGTCCTCCTGGTTTCGTATTTATTAACAAATATAGCTTTTTCTGATAAAAATGGCAAAGACTCGGTCAGGAATAGAGGCAAGCTCAACCACTGACTCAGCAAATTCATGATTTTACCAGAATCAGCCTTTTCCATCACCAGAAAAAAAGGACAAAAGGAGCAGAGCAGCAAACAAAACCCCACCTAAGGCGGGAGCTGCCGTGCGAAGCTGCACCAAGAGCCGCCCCTAACTTTGCTCGTGGCTCCCCCACGCCCAGGATGAATCGCAGGACCCCGTGGAAAACCCTGGCCCGTGGATTCGGCACGTGGAGCAGCCCTGCATTTAACAGGTGCCTCCGCTGGCTTCCCAGGGACTCATCCTCATGACAAAACCCGCTGCAATTCAGACCGCAGAAGCTGCTCGGTGGGGACCCCCGCGTCCCTCCGAGGGTCTCCCCCATCTCTCCCCAGAGCCGGGCAGGTCTCCGGCTGCGCTCACGGAGCTCCCGCCCGGGCAGCATCCGGAGCGGCAGCGAGATGCTGCCTCAGCCAGGGATGCTGCCATGAGCAGCGCATCACGTAGGGCCTCTCCGGAGTAAACAAGCACTTCAGAATTAAGCCGTGCCATCAAGCCCAGCCTGAGGCAGACAGCAGCCTCTGCCACTATTTCCCCCCTGCTATTTCTTTTTTTTTCCCCCCTTCTTTCTCCCTGCAATCCGCCTCCCAGAGCATCATCGCAGGCGCTGCCTTTCTTCCCCCACCGCAGCTCTAAGGAAAAAAAAAAACCAACCCCACAAAGGCTGCCGCTCGCTGGGAAGCCCGAAACCGCCTTAAAAAAATGGCTGCAGAGCGGAGCGAGGCGCCGGGGAAGCGGCACGGAGCCGCGCGAGGGGCGCACCGACGTGTTTCCACGCTGAGCAGCTCGAAAGCGCAGCAAAGGGGCTATTATTATTATTATTATTAATGCGATGATGACGGTGATTTAAAGGGCGCTGCGCTGCACAGCGCGGGGCGGGCGCGATGCTGCGGCGGCTCCGCGTTCTTTGTGCGGGCCCTGGGTGTGTCCGGGGGGGGGGATGCGCCCCTCACCGCCGCCTCGGACCCCCGGCAGCCGCCGCCCCCTCTTTGCCGGGAGCCCCCGAAAGGCAGAAACGGGGGGAGGCGCCGCCGGCCGCAGGGGCGGATGCTCTTTGCAGCGCGGCGGGATGCTCGGGGTGGGGATTTGGGGTGCAGAAATCTGCTAAAAAATAATAATAATAAAAAAATCTGCTTAAAGGAAAACAATGAAAGGGGCTCTTGTCCCCCCCCCCCAAAATACAATAAAATAAAATAACGTGGCGGCGGAGGGCAGGGGAGCGGCGGCCGCAGGTGCAGCGCGGCGGCAGCCCTCGGCGGGCGCGGGACACCTACCCTGGCCTTTCCAGCTGCTCCAGAGGCAATCCATGCTGGAGGAGTCGGCGCTC
>JAWLRI010000086.1:4348373-4381019 GCA_034781795.1 Crypturellus tataupa
TTAGTCTTTCCTCATACGATAGATGCTCCAGTCCCTTAATCATCTTCGTGGCTCTCTGCTGGACCCTCTCTAGAAACTCCACGTCCCTCTTGTCCTGAGGAGCCCAGAGCTGCCCCCAATACTCCAGTGTGGCCTCATGAGAGCTGAGCAGAGGGGCAGGATCCCCTCCCTCGACCTGCTGGCAACGCTCCTCCTGACACAGCCAGGATCCCCCCGGCCTTCTTGGCCATGAGTGCACATTGCTGACTTGGGGGTAACCTGTTGTCAACCACAGGGAAGTCTATGGTGCATGGCAAGGAAAAGTCCAGCGCACGTCCAGGAGGAACATGGGGAGCCATGGGCTCCATGGCCCTCCCCTACTCGCTCCAGAGAAGGTGTCACCTGGCACCCTCCGATCGGACGATGGAGCCATGGGGGCGGCTGTGTCCCTAGAGCTGCTCCACATGTTGCCCAACACCAGCTGTGGGGGGACCCACGGGAGCCTTGCAGTGAGCACCCACCCGGGTGACAGTTTTTATACAGACGTAGGAATCCATCGGGAAGATTTTATTTTTGAGAAAAGTGCAGATGTACTCAACCAAGGGGGTGGAGGAACTGCAAGAAAAGAATGCACAACAGGTACACCAACCTTGACCCTCAGCCAGCACAAAATGGTGGGATTTGTTGATCTCATGCATTAAACTATCCTGCTTAGATGGAAATTCGTGCTGCTAATGCTCCGAGGAGAGGAACACGACTGTGTGCTTGTGCATCAGCTAGCGCAATGTCCTGCTCTCGACAGGGCCTCCAGACACTGCAACTGAAATAATTTCTAAAACAATAATCACCACAAAGCTTTTTTTTTTTTTTTTTTTTTTTTCTGTGAAATCAGGGAGCAATTTGTGCATGTTAAGAAACATGTCTAGCAATTCAGTCTTTCAAAGTCATCTGCTATTCCCCTGATTTCTCTTGTAATTTAGATTATCCAAATGCTGATCCCTTGGTGCCCTCCCAGAATACAGAATTTCAGCAAATATTTACATCCTCTTCCTTCCTATTGTGCTTTGAAATATGCTGAGGGAATGCACAGGGGTACCTCAGCTTTTTGGAGATTTGTCACTTTGTCACAGCAAAACTGAAATCGTGCAGGTGCAGCAGGTAACAGAGTTCTGCATTCTTACCTTTTTGAAAAGACTGACCCTTCCCTAGCTGAATCTGTTAAAATAAAGTATATATATATGTGTGCAAAATAAATTCCATGGAAGAATCTTTTTCAATGATCTGAGTTTTTCAAGTATCTTTCCAATTTTGTCGGGATTAACTGCAATGAACTAACAGGCATTGACTCCAGCCATTTCGTAGGGTTTCTCAGTGAGGAAGGGAGACCAGTGATGGAAAAAGGAGACCGAATATTCATAACCTTGCATCTACTGTTGAGATACAGCACCTGTCAGATATTCTGGAGTTTGCAGAGAGGCACAAATCCCAAATTTGGGGTGGAAGGAGCGTAACTTGATCCTGGGAAAATGCAAGCTCTGAGGTCTAGGGTTCATTTGTGTACGTGTCCTTTCAGCTCACAGTTCTGGCTGCCCAGGCAGGACTCGTGTGGCCCAAGCTCATCCCTTGGGCTTGCCCCATGCAGCATCAAGCGCCCGTTGCGTGGCCACAGCTCACACCAGCTGCCCAACTGCAGCACAGTGAACACTGCACGAGCAAATACCGGTGCTCACACTGCCCCCAGGAAGGGGTTCAGAGCTTAACCCCACTGAAAATGAGGCTTTGGTTCCTTCCCCCAAAGGACACATATAATATGGACAGGTCTGATGACACTTTTTGTGGTCCCTGAAACGTCCCTCTGTTTCTGCGGGGTTTGAAGTGGTTAATTCTCATCCTCAGTAGGGAGAGAGGTTGGGAGAAGACCTGCAAACCACTACCCAGACTGGTATGGAAGAGGGGCCTGGAGAAGGAACTGAAAACAATTCATTGCAAAACAGAAACTTTCAGGAACTGAAAAAAGCAAGACACTTTTAAAAGGGATGAGAGGACATTAGGTGCTTTGAGAGAGATGGGACTGACAAGAGCTAAGCCCTGAGACTTCATGACTTCTCCTCACTATATCTCAGTTGCCTCTGGCCTCAAACACCTCCTGCTTGTCCTGCTGTTGGCTGGGGTACTGCTCCCCAAAGGGAAGGTCCCCCATTGCCCTGTGAGCGACAGGGGTCCACAGGCACCACCAGGGAGCCCAAGTGTCTGCTGAAGGACTCAGCCTTGGGAAGAGCCATGGTCCTGCCCTTACGAAGGGCTCGCACCAGCAGCACGCAGGGGACTCGTAAGGAATGGCACCTTGGATCAGATTCTTAAACCTGTGACACTTGGGCATTGTTTGAAATTCACCTTCCAGTGCCCTCATTTATTTCCTTCTGCAAAGTCAGTTTGCCCAGCCAGCTCAATGAATAATTCAGCACCATTAAGCATCCTTCAAAGCAGCTTTGGCACTTAGCAGGATCGCTTCTTTGGCTCTTTTCTCCATTTAAACTTCGTTGCAACATAATCTCCCCTTCACCGCTGCTCGCAGAGCAGCAGCTGTAAATGGAAAGCCCATCACTGCAGCTACATGGAAGCACCCATGAAAATACATGTCCCCTTCCTCGCCATCACTTCTCGGTACAGAGATCTACAAGACGTAAGGGGTCAATAACCAGGCACTAAGGATCACTTCACAGGCCGATCATTCCAAAACGCGCCCATCATTTCCCAGCTCCGCTGTGCACTCCTGGCGTTGCCTGACGGAAGTCAATTCATCTCGCTCAATTAATTGATCATATAATAAATTAGTGAGTCTCACTTAGCCCCTCGCTCACCAGCTTTCCAAGGCAAAGGGGCTATAAGTCTTAAGACACAGGTGCCTCTGTGTCACCAGCCTATCTGTAACACAAAGATAACGTCAGCTCCTTTCTCCCTGTGTGCAGAGGGTTGGACTGCTACACTCTGCCAACCTGCAGTGCTGCAAAAAGAGGCTCCAAGCATGGCCAAAACATGTAGCCTTAACAGTGTTATTACTGAGACTGAGGCACCTTTACTTCATCCCCCAGAGATGATGATTCCCAGGCCCTTCTCCTGCAAGGAATCGGGGCTGTTTTTCTGGGATGCGCAGCATCACTGCACACACGTCTTCTGACCTAGTTTGTACATGCAATTAGCGTGTCTGAGAGCACCATGCAGCAGTCAGCACATTACACCCAGCTGCAACATCCAGCTGCAGTGACCATCTGTGAAAATAACACCTGTAGGTGAGGGCTCCCTTCAGAAGGCAGAATTGCCACCATGGTTATTATATCCCTCTCTTTACAACTCCCTGCTTGGAGCACTAAACCTTTAGCTCTTGGCTAAAGCTGTACCTAGTCCTGCTGTTCCAGCAGCTGCAAAGCTCCAGCACAGACGTGCAAGAAGAGCAACAAACACAGCCCGTTCTCTTCCCTCCAGAACTGCCCTCCATGCTTTGGAAAAGCTCCTGCACTTGACCTGAGCAAGGAAGCGCAGCTGCTTTTGTTTCAGTGGTGCATTAGCCCGCAAAGCAACCTTCACAGATCTCAACTATTAATCTCCACTAGCTCTTCTACAAGCTCACATATCCTGTTCCTTGGTGGTTGCTCAGATACAGACTTTGTTTTGTGGATGTTATCAGCTTTTCATTAGGATATATGCAGTAATGTCCCCCTGCCTCTCTAAGGAACAGGCCATATTTCTAAAAGCGATGGCTCAGAAAATCCTATTTAAATGATGTCTGCCTCTGCTGACAGCACTCAGGGAGCCAGGATAGATCAAACCTTGGGAATTTACATTTTTTCTTCCTTTAAATTCTGCAATCTCATTGCACCTTGTATTCAAAGGCAGGAAAAAAAAAAATCCGTTCTGCGCATTTGTACGAAGTTGGCAGCTCCAGCATGTTCACATCTAAACAAAGGATGCAGCAACATCAAAAGCAGTTTCACTGATAAATTAGTCTTCAGGATCCAGTTTGAAAGGGGACAACCTTTACCAAGGTCCCTACTTCAGCTGGCAATCCTTATGGTCCAACTCTTAAGTCAAACCCTTAGGGCAAGCAGCCAGCAAGATGGCAATTTTGCTGCCTCAAGAGCCTTCCTTCTCCCTAACACATGTTTTTCTGAAAGGTAACACTGGTTATTTGTATTCTTGTTCCTCTTCTTGATCACCTGTAACTTGTCCCTCTCAAGTTACCCCGGCTCTAGAGGACTTCTGAGGTCACGTCTCACTGTAATGAACTCCCCTGAACTGAGTGCTGGATTATATGGATTATTTCCACATGAACCATGCGTAAACTTGCAACAGAAGATCCGTGTTACAAAAGACTGATACGGGGAGCTGAGGAGCACAAGCGCCAGCACCAGCTGAAGCCTCTGGCAGAGACAGACTCCAAATAAAATGGTTTGTGTGTGGTATCAAAGCACCCTCAGGGCACAGATGTGGGCCAGGCTGAAGCTGCAAAGAAGATCAATCCTAAATGAACCTTCTCAGAAAGCGAAAGGCCTTTGACCTAGGCGTGCACAACTGGCAGGGTTTTTCCCTTTGAAATAGTCACTGTGGCATAAAACAGCTTTCAAAACACTAATCCTTCATGTCCTGCATGCAGGAGGTGAATTCTCACCCTCCTGATTGGAGAAATGCCTGTTTCAGAAGCAAGAAGGTCTTCGCATGCCTATTTTTTTGTTTTTAAGCAATGCTCAGATGAAGCCTCTAAAACTTGTAACACTTCAGAAACTTATCATCATGCCAAAATGACAAAAACAAAAGTTTAATCTTTCAAGCTGATCTAAACAATTTGGACACCACCAAATGCTCCCACCATGGCCAGGCTCCCATCTGACAGCAAAAGATTGTGGCCATCCAAACTATTACTCCATCTCTCGCTCTCAGCTCCAGATAAATCAACTTGACTTCTTATTTTAGCATTTTTGTTTTGTTTTGTTTTTCCTCATACTTGTTTGCGTTCCTCACACACAAATGAAATGCTGTGAAAGCAAAAGATGGAATGACCTCATTCACTGCTTGGCTTCCTTATAGCTCCCATACAGCCACCAAGCTGCCGTCAGAGACAGAGGGAAAACAGAGGAAATTTCTCTGCAGAAAACATTGGGAAAACTGGGTAGAAGGTAAGAGAGCTAGAAAAAAACTGCAGAAGAACAAAGAGAAATAAAAAAAAATAGTAATCAAGATAGAGTTGAGACTTAAAATAACAAAAATATAATATATTGTCTTTTCTTTACCTGAAAAAAAAAAAGTCATTTGAATGGTAGGATCATTGTGGGTCTCTTGTTTTCTGGATTCACATAAACAAAGCAGTCTCCCTCAAAAAACTTTAAAAATCCCTTTTGTTTCCAGCAAATATTATTTTGTCAAAGTCAACAATACAGTTTCAGAAATCAAGAGAAAACACTGGTAAAATCAATACCCACCTCCAGGTTTTATTCCTGGTGGTGGGGAGCTCCCATCACACATCCCAGATCCAAGACTGCGAATCAGGCAAATGCTTTAACCCCGTGCAGGTTACCAGCTGAACAACATAATTTACGGAAATCCATATTCTGCCTAGTATCCAAAGGTACTGAGGGCAAAGCTACCCCGATTTAGGCTTAAGTCCTTCTATTCAGTCAAAAACCCAGGCTGAGATGTTCAAAAATTTATCTTTCACCTCTTATTTAGAGCCAGTGGCTCATTTTATAGCATCAGACCTTACTCATAAGATTTAATCTATCCTGAAATGAGCTCAAACTCTAGGTTTGAATTGACTAATAAAACCGGTCAAAATCTGTGATTCCCAGCTCAGAGAGCACTCCAGGGACTCAGAATCAGAATTTCTGGCAAGCAGGCAAACAAAATAGTCCCCAAGATCCCTGAAAAACACTACATTTGCTACAATTTTTCATTAGCTGTCAACACTTTCTTTCAATAAAACCCAAAATGTTAACTTTGATTTTCCCTTCTCCAGGTCGAGCAATGGGATCCTGCCCCTCTGCTCAGCTCTGCTGAGGCTGCACCGGAGTACTGGGTGCAAGTCTGGGCTCCCCAGGACAAGAAGGACATTGAGCTTCTAGAGAGGAGATTTGATCAACATGTTCAAGTACCTGAGGGGAGAATGTAGGGAGGACGGGGCCAGGCTCTTCTCTGTGGTGGCCAGTGACAGCACAAGGGGTAATGGGTGCAAGTTGAACCCCAGGCAGCTCCATCTCCACGTGAGGAAGAACTTGTGTGCTGGGAGGGTGCCCGAGCCCTGGCACAGGCTGCCCAGAGGCTGTGGAGGCTCCTGCTCTGCAGATCTGCCAACCCGCCTGGATGGACCCTGTGCCCCTGCTCTGGGTGTCCCTGCTGGAGCAGGGGTTGGACTGGATGATCTCTAAAGGCCCCTTCGAACCTCAACCATTCTGGGATTCTGTGAAATTCATATTATAAACTTCACAAAGAACCTTCAGAGCTAAAAGCATGAATTATTATGGAGAAAACTTCGGCACCATTTGGAAAACAGTCTTGTTCATGGCATAACCTTGCCCCTTCCTACACAGAAGGCTTTTTCTTTTTTTTTTCTGTATGCCCAGAATAAACATCTCTTCTTACTGCCTATTGTGTCATCCACCGAAGAACGATCAATAAATATTAGATTTCTGTGTCAATAACAAATCTCTGGGGTCTTCCTTGATTACCCAGGCAAAGCATCACTATGTCAAGCCATATGAAAAAACCACCAACAACAAAGTAATTTATTTTTTTTCTAGACCAGATTGTCCTTGTCACAGCCATGATAAGAATCCTTTAAAAAATCCCCTTGCACAAAAGCTGAGTCATTGATCACTGTTGCTGAGACGCACTGAATGGGGCACAGCATCAAGATTTTAGCTTCCAAAATATGCCTGAGCTGTCAGCAATTCTTTGCCTGTTTTCTCTCTTTTTTTTCCCTCTCTCTGTATATATGAACAGAAAAAAAGCAAAAAAATTAAGTGAAAATTTTGCAAGCCGGGCGCTCTCTCCTTGCAGCCCTTGGTGAGGGGCAGTAAGCACAAGGCCTTTCTCTTCTTTAGACACATTTTCGGTAGGTTGCTGTTTGCATGCCCATATCCACCGACTTGCTGCGCTTGGTATAGACCCTGTGTCCTTCATGGCTTAACAGGCTTGGATATTTAAAACATTTTACATAACAGTCTGGCTCCCGTGTATAATCAAACAGGAACCTCTGTTCTACTTTTCACCAGTCAGGATATAATCTTGACAGAAACATTTAGACCTCACCCTGTGTCACATCTATCAGAAATGTCTATATATCCATTTGAGTGCTCTGGCTTGACACGAGCCTTCAGAGACAGTCCTTTGCTCTGAAAGGGAAGATACATTAAATGGGAAGGATAAGGCCCATACATTTTTATAGCTGCTGTACTTAGCTCACACACAGGCACTGGGATTGGTGGCAGTCCCAAGAGATGCACAATCATCCTACATTAAGGTACACAAAGTTTTAAAGTCCCTTTGAAGCATCAGCCACTGCAAGCGCTGCAGGGGCTTTGACATCTCTTCTTTGTAGGTCGGGACTTGCCCAACAAGTGGAGAGAAGTTTTCCTGAGCGCAACCCAAAATCAGGGGAGTGGACAGATGCTGAAATGGGTCAAAACATTCAGGCGATGGAAACACAAGCTGGGATTCAAACGGCTTGGGACTTACTGAGCCATTCCTGAAGGTCACTTCAAGGAGATGCGTTGGTGTAGATGGATTGCACAGATGAGGAGAGGGCATCACTGCTCCTGCCAGCGAGAGGCAGAGAAGAAAAGTTGCCACCTGGTTTGCACACAGGATGAGTGTGTGCACAAGAGAGCCATCAAATGAAGGAGAAGGTGCACAAGGAGCCTGAGGACCTCTCACATGCAAACCATCATTCATAAACTACAGCAGCTGCAGTGAGTATCTAGGACCACGCTGTCTTGGTCATTCAAAGTGTCCAGTGCCAGACCCTAGGAAATGAGGTGAATGTCTGCAGGATCCCTGTCATCACAGCTTGATACTTCTGTCCTATCACATGCTCAGAGTCACTTTTTTGACTCTCTGACTGGGAGCAAAAGTAAAATCGCAAGGTAGATGGAATTCAAGAGGCCTTTGATGAGGAAAACCTCCCACAAGATCAAGAAATTACAAAAGAAATGTGAATTCCTGATATAAAACTATTAAAACAGAGGAAATCACCACTTACTCCTAGCCGCTTGCCACTGACACTTTCATTAAATCTGCCCCCTTTTTTTCCTTCACTTTTTGAGGGGCCGCAGAGGTCAGAAAAGGTGACCAGGAGTCGTTCAAATTGAAGCAGGGCAGATTGAAGGGAGAGTGACAACCGTTTTGTGATTAAGGTGACAGAGCCCTGGCACAGGCTGCCCAGAAAGGCTGTGGGGGCTCCTTCTCTGGAGATCTTCCGACCCACCTGGATGCCACCCTGTGCCCCAGGTGTCCCTGCTGGAGCAGGGGGTTGGACTGGATGGTTTCTAGAGGTCCCTTCCCAACCTCAGCCATTCTGTGAACCTGTGATTTTGATAGACACCCGAGGGCTGGAGAAGGAGATGTGGACAGAGGCCTTTCCAAACAAGCGACAAGCATCTGTCAAGAACAATTTACTGTTGATCCTGGCTGTGGGCCAGCAGATGAGGTCTCCAGATCTTGCAAAGTCCCTGGCAGCCCTGCTTTCCATAGGGCTATCTTGCATGGCATCTTTTCTATACCTGACTCTGCTTGCTCGCCTGCAGATCCTGGTGCTCAGATGGCTCTGGGAACCTCCGGGAACCCAAGGGATTTGCAGGATTTGCTATCAGCTGCACACCAACCTCTGCCTTTGCCCAGAAGATGGGCAATTTGATGAAGCCCTGAGCAACCTGATGCAACTGCTTTGAGCAAGGGGTAGAACCAGAGTCTTCCAGAAGTCCCTTCTGACCTAAATTCTTCCACATGAGAAGCAGCACACTGAGATTTCACTAATCTACTTCATACCAAATATTTCACACCAAAACTAAGCTCAAATTCATGTTTTTACCTCTCTGGGCAGCCTGTCCAGGTGCAAACTGGGGCAGAGCCTGCTCCAATCTCGGGCAGGAAGCCCCTTTCCATCACACCTTTCCCAAGCAGGGACTTCCCAAAGGATGCGGAGCTACCGGAGCCCTATAAAAAGCAAACTGAGACAAGCAAGACAGATGGGCTGAAGTACGGAGGCACTTACAGCAGATGGCACTCAAATATTAAACTAACGCTACCTTATGCTTACAGCTCGGCTTGGCTGGCTGCTCGGTGCAGAGCCAGCCTGTTGGAAGCTCGCAGACAAGCGGCGAGCCTGCGTATTACTAAATCCCACCACCAAGCATCCTCCTCCCTTGGAAAAACACCTCACCAGCGACTCCTCCAACAGCAGGAACGTGCTAGGGCCAGGGCAGACAACGCGATGCCCATAAAAACCATCCACGATAACCGAGACCCCTCCCAGACCTCGCTGGAAAACACAATTCCCTTTGGGAACTGTGTTCAAGCAGCTTCTCCATGGCAACGCGCAGAGGTAGACACAGAGGTTGGAGTGAAAAAGCCCCCGCTGCTCGTGCTGGGCCACGTCAAGCACCGCTGCGTGAGCACGGGGCTGCACAGGAGGTGCCAGGCAGGAAGGGGAAGCGCTCGTGAGCGCGGGGCTCCTTGAGGTGCAACCCCGAAGCTAGAAGTGGTCCTGACTGTGGCTTGTGACACAGCCTGGGGGACATTGGGCTACCACGAGGCCACATACCTTAATGCCCCCCATGTGTGCTTAGGGGCAGAGTGGCCATGAGTGTGCAGCAAGGACACACTCTTCCAGGGTACTGAGGAGACTAAGGGTTTAAAACAACCTGTCCAAGGGCAGGACACCTCACAGCAGAGAGGTGGCAGGAGAATGCGTTTTATATGATGAATTTTATTTGAGCTGGAAACCCTGCTCGGAGCCGGGCACTGCCAGTTGTGCCATCTAGTGTGTGGCTGACAGCACAGCCGCACGGCACCAGGGCTGGGGTTGTCTTTCCCTACTCTGCATTTCTCCAGAAAATAAAGAAAAAAAGGTAAATGTAGAGGAGAACAATAAACTCTGCAGGGCAGAAGGCAGTTAATGTAATGCCAGAGGTAACATTTACTACTGAAGTGATAACAGCAGTGACACTCTACTTACTTTTTATTATTATTTTGCAGCTAAAAAGATCATGCCGAAACCACAAACAGAATTGTGCAGATGCAGTAACTCACTACCATGAACCACTGCTGGGACAGTGCAGAACAGAGGTGCTTCCCCACCCATCCATATTGCACCTATCTCTATAACTCTGCTTGCACCAACCATCTGCCCTAGTCAAACAAGTCTCAGGGCTGCAGTATTTCCAGCAGAGACCTGTGCTGTCCTCCCCTTCTTCCCATGGCAGATGATGAGAGGATGGCCAAGAGTCTGCAAGAGACGCCCACAGCAAACTTCATGCACAAAGGCCTGGCCAAACACCCAAAAAGGTCTGTCAGAATTGAAATGAAAACTGGAAGCAAACAAAACAAGTCTCCGTGCAAAGCTGGTTGAAAAACAAAAATCCTACTAAAGGTTCTATAAATGGGCAGGGCTTGCACATTTATATACTGCAGTGTTTCTAGGAGCTGAATGCAAGTTCCTTCTGGCTTCTTGCAAACTACCTGGGGCAAAATGAGGCCCTTCCTCAGGACAGCAGGTCTGTTCTGACCTTTCCGACAGCTCTAACCCACGTGCAAGCCCAGCTGGTTGCCTGGGCATCACCAGAGCTGTGCAAGGTAAAGGATGGCAGAGATTGTGTTATTATTATCCACAGTTTGTGAAAACGGGAGTTATTGCAAGACAGGCACTTTTTTTTTTTTTTAGAACATACCTAAAAATACACAATCCTTTTTACAGCTACTGGAAGAAATGAATCATGAATCAACTCTCTATGTGGTTTTATATATATATATATATATATGTAATATACATAAAGATTAAAAAAAAAAAAAAAGACTTTTCAACCTCCTTCCTGCAGAGCCACAGCACAAGGGGCTCGAGCCCTGTTGCGTAGGGGCTGTTTCCCCCTCTGGGAGGAGATGGCAGGAGAGATGCAGGGGCGATGGCAGCTGAGCAGTAAGTGTCTCGCTGCGGCCCTGCCCTCCCCTTTCTCCCCGCCAGGACACGAGGGAATTGCCAGGTCACGGAGGCAGCAGCAACGTTGCTGTGGCCAAGGCAGCACACGTGTCACGACGAGGAACCTGGTGGCTCTGCTCTTGCAGAAGAGCGAGGCTGCTTCATGGCCAAGGGCAGGGAACAGCTCCGCTCCTGCAAAACATGGTTGTTCCCAACCAAAATGGAAGCAGGATGCGACTGCCCGTTTCTATCGTTGCCACTGGATGGCAACAGACATTAAGCGGAGACGCGGAGTTATCACTGCACCAGCCAGGCGCCGCTTGCTGTGCCGCACGGCGCTTTGGTGGGGGGAACAACAGAGGTTAGAGCAAAGCTGAGCCAGGTCCCAAGGATCTCCGAGGGAGTTATCCTTGGTCAACACGGCCATGGGATGCAAGGGGATCGGATCGAGCTACCATGTCACAGAGTGCAGCTTCTCCATTGAATCCATGGGCCGGGAGCTCAAAATTGGTTCTGCCTCGGCAGCCCAGGGCAAAGCCTCCAAACGAGTGCTCAAGGGGTGTTTAGCATCAGGAACTGGAGTGAAAGTCTTTCCAAGTGAGTTCCATGATTGCCTTGAGAAACAGCGAACACCTGCACGTGAAGCTGATGGCTGAGCACTTTTAAATGACATATGCCCGGCTACTAGCCCAGGAAATGATCTGACAGTGGGTGTCAAAAGCACCATCCTGTTATTTTTACCTTCGTGATAGATGGTTATAATTAAGATAATTCCTCGTCCTTGTCCTGGCCGGTGGTGAGCTGGTTATTTCCCTGACCACTGGTGAAGCTCCAGTCTGATGGAGCTTGGCGGGTCCCAAAGGGCAGCGCTGGTCTCGCCAGGCTGTTTAATGCATCTCCCCCCACCTCAATTCACCTTTGATGACTTGGAAATGCAGCTGATGAACTTCACACAATCAATTCAGCCCCTTGGGAATTCTCCAAGCGAGAAGCAACTCTCCATTCCCATGTCAGGAGAGCCCCAACCTTCAATATAGAACTTCACCAGCACCCAAACCCCACGTGCCCCACACAGCAAACGCCAGTGACTAGAAGGTGATATAAACTGGACCCTGCTGTCATTCAGATTTTCAACCCTTGCGCTTCTGTACTTACGAATGGTCTTTAAAATTTTTTTTTTTGCACTGATCTTTTAGAGAGGCTTTGCATTTTTGTCTTTGTTTCCATACTTCACTCAGGAACTCTGAAAGTAAACAATATCTTTCAAAAACCTGGTAAAGCTAAGAGTCTTACCTAATCACATGCCTCCAAGAGCTGAGGATGTAAGTAAATCACAATGTCCCACAAAAGCTAAGGACAAATTTACCTCAAAATCAAATATCTTACCAAAAATCAATGTAACAACACTGATTTCTACCTTTTTACTGAAAAAGCAAAGCAGATTTCATAAGGGGTTGGCTGAGCTCAGCAGACAGTTGCTTGATACCTGATTTAGGGACACACTTTTATACATTTCAGTTTCAGATAGAGGCATTTTGGTTGGGTACTGGGGCATCCCAAGAGAAAAAAGCACCTGCTGAAACAATTCTCTGTTCCAGCTAACTAGAGCTCATCCATCCTCACCGGGACACAGCGAGGGAGCTGCTCATGCACATGGGAGTTTTCTTTGACAACCGCACGAGAACAAACCTCTGCTATCATCAGTCTCAGTAACAACAGAAATTAGAGGCAAAAGGCAGCCTGAAAAATCTGAGTGTGCCCAAGAAGGCTGGATGTGCTCTGTGAGTAGCTGTGCCAGGCCCAGCCAAGCGGGCACAAGGCATTTGGATCCTCAGATTAGGCTCTTCAAAGGTGCCCACATGGGTTGGAAGGGAGATCTCCCTCCAAGGGCAGCAGATCCCTCCAGAAGGGGAGCTTGCAAGGCAGAGTTGGGGATTTTCCAGCAAAGCTGGTTGATAAAAATATGACTCTGCCTGAAAAGAAATGCACTGGGAGCTAAAATCTCCAAGCTGCACTGTAGAAATTTAGCTGCCCTGGTGATATTCTCCCCAAATCCAAGACCAAATCATGAGTCTTTTGGCCAGCAGAGTGCAGAGGATGCAGAGGGCAGTTGGGACGTGTCACAGACACTTCAGGGAAGATGCCTAGGGCATGGGGACTGTAGCTTCCAAAAACTTAAACAGTTCTTTATCTTTCAGAGTCCAGGCAGGGCCTAGTGCAATCCTGCAAAAGGAGAATTTAGAAAGGAGGAAATGGTTGGGGTCCATCCTGCCCACAAGAGAGCAGAAACATGTGCCAAGCAAGGCCGTGAACTTGGAGAACCAGCAGGAAAGCACACATAGGAGCAATAACCATGTGCTTCTTATTCAGCCTATAAACACCACTAACTCATCACCCCCAAAACAGCATTAATATTCACCTGCCTTACTGCGCTGCAGATCTCGCAGCCTGCTCCTCAGCACGCTGTGCTGGTTGAAGGGCCGGCTGTTTCCTTACTCAATTTGCACGCCTGGGTTCGCAGCGCTGGGTAAATCCGTTTGGAAAATGTGCCACGGAGCCCTGCCACCACTCCAGGCCATCAGGCGGGCAGACGTGGGCGGAGGAAAAAGATGCTCTCTAACAATCAGGCCTGGGGTTGCCTCCCCCTCCATCTCTATCCGCCCACCCTGTGGTTTGCAGGGCAGTAGCCGGTAGTTAAATTCCAAATGCTCAAACTGTTCTTAAAATAATTAAGTACACACATATACTACTCGTAAAACTGTGCACAGTGCCCTCCCCAAATTGCAAGAGAGGTCTCAGCATCCCGCATCTCTGCTGGCCTCAGCACGGGCTCTCTGGTGAAGCAATAGGCTGGGATCCATTCTGCACAATCGGATGGATTAATGGTTGAAACAGTCACATTTGATGATTGCAGCCCAAAGCCCAACACTCTCCTTTAGGTGGGAGCCACTTGGCCCTCCCAGAGGCAAATTGGGCAAGGGGTTTTTGGGAGGATGCTGCCCATTGCGAGCTCCCTGCGAGGGCAGCCCACCCACGGCCGGGCACCGCAGAGCCCCGGAGCGCACACAAAACCCTTGTTATTATGGACAGGGGGTTCAGCCGGCTCCACAGTGATTCATTCAGGCTGCGCCAGCCGGCACAAACAGCCAGAGCAACCAGCTCCGCCTCTGAAAGAGTCTTTTTTCCTGCAAGCTCCTCAAAACGGCGGTCCCCGCTGCAGAGCCAGCTCGCCCATTGCACCGCGCCGCTGTGCAAGGCGAGTGACATTACACGGGAACTGCCAATTGCTGCTACTTGTCCCTGGTGTCCAAGGGAGCCACATGTTGTGGGGTCCCTGCTCGGCCCTGAAAACAAGGTTGCAGTTTGCTAGCAGGGTCTGCACATTTAAACCTTCAGAGGACCAAGCATGAACCTGGTCCACGGACAGGACCATCAAGCCCGCGTCCCTACGTCACCATGGGCTCCTGCAATAGCTTCAGGTCCAGTTAGCGATGGGCCCCATGGGATCCCGCACGCTGGCATTGGTGGCACCCAGTGTCACAGCTCTCACCTGTGCTACCCAAATCCCCCATGCTCCTGACAGGAAAACATGGTCATTAGGAACAGAAACGGCTACATTTACCTTTCTGCTTGCTTAAAAACGGCAGCAGGGGTGAAGCCAAGGGACTTCTTTTGCCCGAGTCCTTGGAAGCCGCTTTGCTTTGGTTGACGACCGTTTCTTCAATGGGTTTCTTCAGGGTCACCCTCTCCTTCAGCTCCTCGGTGCTGACAGCCGAGGTGGGGGGCTCGGCGCCTGCTTTTGGTGCGGCAAAAGAGCTTTTCAGGTAGGACGCGGAGTCCGCCAGGTTCTCCCTGTTCATCCTGCTCTCTGCCGCCTTAGTTAGGTCGTAGTCCGAGGGGTCGGCCCGCGAGCCGCCCTCCTCCTTGATGATGTCCATGACGCGGGGCTTCATGAGGGGTGAGTCGTGCTCCCTCTTGGGGCTCTCTTCGGAGGCCGAGGAGGCGTCGCACGACTCGATGATGAGCTCGCTGTCGAGCTCGGCCTCGCGCTCCTCCCGCAGGATGCTGTACTGGATGGAGGGGGAGGCGGGCGACGGCGGCGGGCCCCCCATGTGCCCGAAGGTCATGTAGTTGGAGTGCAGCGCCTCCTCGGCCGCCAGCGGGTCCTCCGACACCAGCTCGATCTCCGAGTCGCCGGACTCGGCGCTGCTGCCTTCGTGGTCGAGGGCCGAGGGCCCGGTGGAGCGCCCGGCCTTCGCTCGCCCCTGCTCCGGCTTCGCGAGGGCCGGTGCCGCCGAGTGCGGTGCCTCCGTGCCCTCCAAGGAGAAGCTCTTGGCTTCCTTGATGGCGCTCATGAGCTCGTCCTCCGACAGGCTGCCCTTGCCATGCGACTCCGAGCCCGACGGTTCTGCCACCGGGAAGAGAGGAAAAGAAGAGAAAAAACAAGCGTGATTAGAAACGATAGCTTTGAGCTATTCAGGCAACAGACACAATGGATTTCAAGCCAGCACAGGTGTTTCCAGGTTGCTAAAACAGGCAGAAAAGTCTCCTTCCCTCCAATGAAGGACCATAACGACTTGTTCGTATTCCTTAAAACTTTATAAAAAAGCAACAGGTATCCCTTAAACAGGTAAATAGCACCACTTACTAAGGGGGAAGTGGAGGCACAAGGTGACACTGGCCAGTATCACAGCAATGGGGCTTTTTTAACTAGGAAAACGGTCAAGCAGGAGGAAAGGGGCCTCGGGCTAGGCATAACGGCCTCCACTTGTCCCCATCCAGTTAGTGCCAGCGGGTTTCTGGCTCTTCCGATTTTAACAGTTCACATTTAGTTTCTAATAATTTTGTCATAACTTTTGGGGTGAGAAGTTACAAATCAGATTTTTCTCTGGCTTTTTCTTTTTTCTTTTTTTTTTTTTTTCTCATTGGGCAGGAGAGGGTAAATTCTGTGTTTGCTCTTATCTCAGCTGTGCCTGTGAATGAAGCTAGAAAAACAAGCCAATTTACGCATTATAAAACCACTGAATGCCATTTACTCTGAGAATATTTGAAAGTGCCACAATTTGGAAGACAGGCTTGAAATTTAGCAAAGACGTAGCTGCCGAGCCAGGAGCATGTGCCTTGTGCTGGCCTGGTGAAAACATGTTGATCTAACAATCAAAACACTGAAAAAATCCCCATTTGTGCCTGTTTGTGGGGTTTAGCAGCTGAAAGTCTCCAGAGATTTGCAGATATTGGCTGGCTACTCAGAGGCTGCTGCCCATTTCTGAGCAAGGTTCAGCAGGCAGCAGAGAGAGGAGGAAAAGGGAGGATAAAGAGAAAAGAGAAGGCTGAGACAACCTGGCTGGTTCAATTACGATCAGGGGGTGGCGAGGAGACAATCTGGGAGCTCCTTGTCTGGGTTTTCAAGAGTCTGAGTAATGGACTAAGCCAGCCTCCAAGCTGGATCAAGCTTCAGGTACTGTGACCCTTGCATTAGGAATAAAACTCTACCAAACCATTTTCCCTCCTTGATCCAAACCCTTTCCTTCCTTGAGCTTCCCTTCCCACCTTTTTTTTTTGTTTTTCCTTCACTGCATCCCATCTCCTCAGGTCTCCTCAGGCAAAAAGACAAAGCTAAAACCTTTAACACCAATGATGCAAACCAGCCATGTGTTTTTAAAGGAGCAGAGGTTTGGTTTAATTTCCTCACTATCCTAAAGCCATGTGCAATTAGCCACTATCATTCCCAAAGCTGGGACATCCACATCTCCCTGGGAGAAGGATGAGAAATACAAGCTCCACAGGCCATTTCAGGGTGAGTGTCTCGCCTTAGCTGCCAGTCCAGGTCCCACCGCCACAGCCCTGCGCCAATAATCCTGAGCACATCTCATCAACACCTATGTTTCCCTGCAGAAAGATGCTCTGCACGGAGCCCAGCAGCAGCCGGGCTGGAAACTCTCAGGACAGGCTGCTGACGGGATGCCAGGACATTGCTGTTGAGTCAAACACGCTCAACAAGAGCCTTTGCCTCCTTTTCCTGGGCTGCAGCAAGCTCCACGCGTTACAGCACAGCGTTATTTGCTATCCGAGTTGACCTACGCCGAGTTAACCCGGCTCTCTGCCAGCCGTACGCGTGACTGTCAGCCCTTGGCATGACGTGAGCCACTGCCCCAGTACACCCAATTTCTGCCCACGCTGGGGGATTATAGCATTTGGCTACGACATTTACCCTGGGAACAAAAAAGTGTCCCATTTGCTGCTGCCTGGAGGGGAAACATATGGACACCCATGAGCTTTCCCATGCCAGCGAGCCCATGGGTGCCTCCCGGCAAGGCAGCAGCCTCAAACCCTGGCCACACAATATTCTCCTGTTATTATGAGAAACAGCTATCCTGAACCATGAAACTGGCCTTCTGGAGCCATTAAGGACTGAATTAACAACAATCAGTGCCTGAAGTTCTTAATTACCTTCCAGTGCAAAAAAACGTGCAAATCAATATTAAAAAAAAAAAAATAGAATTACTTGAAAGTAGTGTGTGATAGCATCCAGTTACATTAAGGAAGAAAAATGGGATGCCTAAGAGTCTATGTATGTTGGAAAAATGCTGGCTAATGCAGGCAGTGTGAACTCACAGCTGCCAGGGACTCCTTCAATGTCCTGTTTTTGGAGAAGTGTGTAAATGCCTACTCAGTTTTGGATAGAAATTGGGTGCTTGTTCAAGAGTGAGAACTGGTGAAGTTTGAAATTCCAAACTGCCTTTGCATGGAAGCTCCATTTGATTTTTAAATGTTTCTGGATATCAAAATAAAACTGAAAATTCCAGCTTGCAAATGTTCATTTTGAAACTTGAAGATTTTAATCAAGAACCTGAATTTTCTGAAATTTCCTTTCAAGTCTCAAAAATCAGCTTTCTTTCACACAGTTTTATTTCTTGTAGAAATGTCCCCTTACTTTCATATTTTAGCAGTGGATAGCAGTACATAATATGGGCAACTAAGAATAGGCATCATGCACCACTGCAGTAAACGCACAGCAGGAAAATGCAAAAACGAGGGATTGTGCCATGTGAGGGATTGTGCCATGTGACATGTGGACTGTTGATGGATAAGCTTTGCTCGAGGCTAAAGGGACATTCCCGAGGGCCAGCAATGGTTTGTGGTGTGGTCCGAGCATGCTTCTGCCATGGCTTTTCAGCTCCACCGTTCTGGGAAGCTGTGTCGTGAAGTTAAGCAGTTTGGTAGAGGAGAGAAGCCCTACAGGACCCATTGCAGAAGCAACCTGAGCCCTTCCTGGACACCAGATCCACATGGATGAGACATCAAACAGCTCAGACATGGAGGCCCATGACCTGGAGCTCACACCCCTACAGACTCAGTCCACACTGTAAGGCACAAACCCACAACCATCTCCCAGGACACAAGGTTATGACCACAGTAATTCACTCAGTATCCAAGAAAGGTACCAAGTGCTGCAGTTAACCTACCTGTCCCAGATGACGGCGGTGTGACAGACCCTGGGCTGTCATCCTCTGGCTCCGACACGGTCACCGTTGGGACCACCTCAGGGCTTGGTTTCAGGCCGGTTTCTGGTTTGGTTGGACTCGTCTCTTTGCTGGCAGGCTCCCCTGTACTCTCTATCTCAGTGAGCGTGATCTTCACGGGGGCCGTCACCGCAGAGGCACTGTGCTGGTCACCAAATCTTTCATCTTCAAGAGGGTCTTGCTCTTTGGCTGTCTTTGTGCCCTCCAAAGCCATCCTTGGAGGTTCAGCAGCTTGGTCAGACTTGGGTGATACTCCACGATACTTATCGATAAGGCTTGGGCTCCCAGCTTCTGAGTCTGGGTCACGCTTTTCTTGGTATTTTATTTCTTCTGATCTACTGATGTCCATGTATTTATAAGCTTCTACTTTCATGGGGTCAGCTAGGGTTTTATCGACCTCGGTAGATTCTGCAGGTGTCATCTCTATTCCTGAATCTGAGCTAAACAGGCTGCGGGACTCAAACCCAGTCACATCTTGAACAGGATGCCCCAGAGCATTAAACCCTTCCGTGCTGCCCATGCAGGGAACGGGGCTGTTCTCCTGCTGATAAACGCCCGTGAAGTAGGTGGAGTCCCGCGGAGTGGTGTAGTGGACATCGGAAATCAGAGACGTGTAGAAGGAGGCGTCGCCTCCGTTCGTGGCCATGGAGGAGCCGTAGTCGAAGAGGTGCGATGAGGCCATGTCACCTATAGCAAACGGAGAAGAACATCACAGGTGAGTGACTGCACACGTGGGTCTTTCTGCAAAGCCAGTCTCCCCTCCCATTTATTTTATGGTCATTATTTGTGAGTTGATTCACGCACCAGGCCTCTCTCTGCTTGCAAAGGCTTTGGGACTGCCTCCTGCCACATGTGCCAGCAATGTAGTGGCACTTCCATCCGATGAAGCTCCCAGCTACTGAAGTTATCTTAAAACAGCTATAATAATCCATGTAGCTGCGAGGAGATGGAAAACCCTCCAGTGCCAGGAAAGACCTCCATCCTGTCTCTTTTTGTGGGGCTCCATCAGCTCTGTCAGATCAGTCCCAACAGAGTTTTGCCTGCTCTGTTCATAAGAATCTCTGAGACCGGCAACCCCACGACCTCCCTCCCAGTCTGGCCTAGCAGAGTCCACACTGTCCAGCATCTTTCCCCATTCTCCACGTTCTTCCTTGTGTCTAATCTGAATCACCTACACCACTATTTCAGCCCATTATTATTTATCCTATCTGACCTGGGCAGTAGATAAGCCCCCTTTCTCTTCACAAGACCCTTGCTATATATTTGAACATATATATATTTGAAGAGTTGTCAGAGCAACCCTCCTTGAGGCACCGATTTGCTCAGCCCTTCCCAATGGCCGTTTTTGCAGCTCCCCCGATTTGTCATTTCTTTTTTCTCCAGTTTGGCCAACAGGCTCGTCTATCCCCAAAACAGAGCCCCAAACAAGGCCCAGCAGCCCAGCCAAGGTTGTACCAGCTTCTCCACCACAGAGACCCCTGCCTCCTCCCAATTTCTAATTATGATTCATTTTGGGGGTGTCCCCAAAAGACTTTTATCTTCCAATGCACTGAGAAGCCCAGGTCGGGGCTTCTGCAAGTCTCCAGCACTTCTGAATGCAAATTCTACAGCCCAGATTTTGCAGGGAACACAGTTCCCAGCCAGACACCAACATCAACCTCCACAACTCCAAACTATCCCAGCAGGCTGCCTACCAAAGAAACCCAAACAGGCACCAGCATGAGATGCCGTTTTTGAGACCTTAGTGCTTTGTTTTCCTTTGTATAAAACATGGATGGGAGAGAGAAAGCGAGGGGGAGAGAACAACACTTATGCTTTATTCATACCGCCTTAGAAACGCAGCAGAGCCAAAGCAACCCACAATAGCACAAATCTACCGTGGTGTCAAACAAAGTTCAATAAACATTTGCTCACAAAGTGTTTGCTGAGGAAAAATAGAGATGCTTGGTATCCACCGAGCTCCTTTGCTCAGTGAATAACATGAAAATATTTATTATGCCTATGCTCAGGCATCAGGAAACCTCTGCCTTGTTCCACAGCATTGTTCCCACACTAGCAGACCACCCGCTCCATGGACAGGGGAAAGAAGCAGCACGTTGAGAGCGGGACGTGGCCTCCGCAAACTTCCTTTTCCAAAACAAAGGTCTACTGTGGGCTCCAAAACCCTAGCATGAAGTCATAGCCTTTTGACAGTGTTTTGGCTACAAAGAGCCATTTTAAATCATCTTCTCTGATTTCCTGGGTACAAATGCTATAAAACTTGCACTTGCCTAAGTTTTCCAGTGCAGTGACTAACCATAGTTAGGCTGGACCCTACTGGGAAACCTGGCAGAGGGTCCCTGGTTCATCCAGCCTCCTTGGACCTACATCCTTCCTCACCTTATGGGCCTGTCTTTCCTCAATGCTTACACAGGCAGTAGAGCCCATCTCTCTCCTCTCCTCTTCGTCATGATCCAGGGAGATCACTGCCCTTCCAGCCATTTCCAGCAGCCTGGAAAGCTGCATCCTATGCGCGTCGCCTGCAAATTGCGACAGTGTGAACACTGCTAAACCTTCCCTCCTGCCCGTGTATCACTTCCATCCGTTGCCACTAATTCCCTCCGTCACGCTTTAAGTTCCTGGGGATGTCGCTAATTGGATTACAACCCATGGGCATTGGGCGTTCTCCAAGCCCAGCTTCAGCAATGGGAACAAAAGGTGCTCCCTGAGGGAGCAAGAGCTGGAGACCTGCATAGGTAGCGGGATGTGGAGGAGTCAGGATGCGTTAAGAGGAGCCGGTGCATACAGAGGTGGGGTAGCCCCGTGCAAGTTGCACAGGGCTCCTCGCCAGCCGTGTCCTTGGCCATCGAGCATCGGGTCCACCCCACAGCAAGGCTGAGGGGACTCTGCTGCAGCCCCAGAGCCGGAATCCAGGAAATGGTATCGGGAAGGTTCTTCCGCTGCTGCCGATCACTTATTTTCTTTCTCCTTGCCCGTGCACGATGATGCTATCTTTAAATACAAACACAGAGCTATTTTTTCTGCAGCTCTCAGTGCACTAGGTGCCTGCAGCACATTTAGCGAGCCCTGTAGCAATTTCTTCTCTCCCTGTCCCCTTTGATCAGTGGGTAACCCCAAGCTTTATTTTGCTGCCAAACCTTGCTGCACTTTGCAAAAATCCAATCCCTGTGCAAAGGCAGAAGCACCGGGTCACTCACTGCTCTTTTTGCCTTGCCTAGCAGTGGTCAGAAGAGCAGATTAGCAGAGAGTTTCCATAGCAATATTTATTATCAGGCCCAGATCTTCTTTCAGAGCAGCAGAGCTCGCTGCAGAGACTACTCTTACACATGCGAGCTCAGAGCGCTGCCCCTGTCCCCCATCCAGCCCCCGTCTATATAACTCATCGCTCTGAGCTTCACCTCTTTGTCACAAGCAGCTCTCGCCCTCACTGCTCCGAATGACCCAGTCTCACCACCCAAAGGTATCTGAGAGCAGAAAACCACAGCAAAACCAGCACAAAAGAAACAAGGGCTAAGCCAGGCTGACAGATGCACCTCCAGTCCCAAAATCCATTTTAAAACTATCAGTATGCCAAAAAAACAACAGGTTATTTTTCTTGCAAATGTTTTTCTTGCTGAATTTGCCTTTTTTTTTTTAAATTATCCATAAACAGACTTGCATTTTCACAAATGTGTTGGTTAGCTGAAATCATCTGATGCTTTGTTCACGCCAACATATTTCAGGCTGTGAATTGCTGACTACGGACTATTCATGCCTGTTGCTGCCAGGATCTGCTGCTTGTAATTTACTATTTGTGCTGGGTGAGTGGCTGCCTAAATCACAGGGTTTCATTAGATGATTCCTTGGTGCTCCCTGGGCCTGATCCAAAGCCCACGGAGTTTACTGGGAAAAAATCCCATTGATTTTGAGCGGTTTCTGATCAGATTGCCATGCAATACTTTCTGCTCTAGGTATTCATGAAAAAAGTAAAAAGTACTATCACATCACTTTCAGCAAGCAACATATTTGTATATAAATACATATATATGTCAATTTTTGCAATTTTTCAAAGCCTATCAGTAAAGGTAGAGCATCAACATAGAGAGAATTGAAAACACATTCGAGCCAACATTCACAGGCGCTGTCTGCAGCTTGCATTTCTGCTTTAGCCCATATTTTATGTCAGATGCAAATGCATTTGAAGCACTTAGCAATGCTGATCGATAAATGCATTATAAACCCTTCCTCCGCTCTGTCAGGTGCTTCATAATAGAAATTACAGCAGGCCAAGAGAGCTCGTAGAATGGCTACTGCTGTTCAGAGAGCCAAGGAAAACATCGCCCCGTTCTGATTTTCTCAGCAGAAAGTGAAAATAACCCTGAAATAGTAAGTGACAAACATATTACCTCATCTTTTAAAATAATGCACAAACCCAATATTGTAGTGGATGTTGGCAAATGCTGAGTTTCAAATGGACTCCATGCTGCTCCCACTCTTTTTCCAGTGGTTTTGCAAAACCTGGCGAGATCAGAAACTACGTTTCTCATTGCAGCTCAGCAAGGACCAGAGTTAAAGGGGCTCGAGGGTGCACCCACGCTCACGATAGGGAGGATCCTGCCTCCCAAGACAGCTGCAGAGTGAGAAACACTGAAGACAGCACAAAATGGCCAATTACTAGGATTTAGTGCAACTCTGTGTTTCCACGGGGGATGATTTAAAACTATCGGTAAAAGTGGTTTTTATTTAGCAAGTGTGAATATACGAGCTATTAGCCTGGCTATTAAATAGAGGGAAACCTGTATTAGCCAAGCAGTTTTCTGCTGAAGAATAGTGTATTGAGAGTGCAGTGATTAAGCCGTACGCTCTGCGACTTTACGTTTATTTAGTTCAATATCCGTGGGAAGAATTAGCCTTGAATAGCATCAGTAATTGATGGCAGAATCAGGTCTGAATTTCACCTTGTTTCAAAGGGTTTTATCTGGATTTCCCCCAAACTCACCCAAAAACTCGCCTGCCAATTCAGGTAAAGCAAAGCTATTCACTGTCTAAGAGCAGCCCTCGTGCTTTCAGGTAACATGAGCCTAGGGAAATAATTTCATCTCCTGCAAACAGCTAAGGAGTGATAGGTAGGTCTGAATCATTTAGAGCACAGTTGAGATTCTCAGTACGTAAGATGCGTTTTCATCAACCATAAAGAAAAACCATTTTGTCTCCTCTGAAAAAGTGCTCCAAAACCCTACCTATTGGGCAAGATTGAGAGCAATTTGGCAATTGACACATGATGTGATTCAGAAATCATCAATTGCACATCGAGTATCTCTTAATTTAAGAAAGGCAACTGATGTCCAATGTAGCAATGAAAGATGATGTATTCCAATATCCTGGAAGACGAACCTAAAAATTAGCTGAGGATAATAGATAAAAAGAATAAACAAAATTGTCTTTTTTCCCCCAAAAAAATAGAGGATGTCCATTCTTCCTCATTGATTACCTCAAAATAGTCCACGTTACATATTACAAATGTAATGTGAGCTTACAAAAGTTCATATTACAAACAAATAAAAGAATCAATATCCCTGTTAACAGGCCTAGCTGTCAGAGAGAGGTCTTCGCATACAGCTACTGCGACCTTCAATAGCGCAGACAGACACAGAAGGACACGAAATTTCGGTCCTGTACAAGAGCTGTCAACCCAGCAACGTGAGGCCCAGCACTTACCGTGCGTCAATGACTCATTCAGAATTATTCACTTTTCCAAAGAGGAGAGGGGGCACTAGTCTTTAATTAGATAATGCTATTTTTATAGCTTGGAGCTGCATTTGGAAGCAGACTGATCTCTGGCGCAACTTGAGGAACCAAGGTTTCGACGACCTTTTCGGGAAAGAGGCAGAAGAGCGTAAGCCTCTTCCAGCAAATTCCTGTAGGTCTG
This sequence comes from Crypturellus tataupa, assembly GCA_034781795.1. Classification (NCBI taxonomy): domain Eukaryota; kingdom Metazoa; phylum Chordata; class Aves; order Tinamiformes; family Tinamidae; genus Crypturellus; species Crypturellus tataupa. The sequence goes on from JAWLRI010000086.1 coordinate 4,372,963, forward strand.
TAAAATAACGAGCTCTGCTTTTGTGCCCAGGACCCCTTTTCCCAGGAGCAGGATGCTCCTGGTGCCCTTCCCCTCTCGGCCTTGTCCACACTGACCATGGGCTCCCTGCAACAAGGTCCACCTCGTCCTCATGGAACAGCCCTGAGCCTTCAGGAATTTGTGGTCCACGAGCCAAAACTTAGTGAAGAGCATTTTTCAACACAGGACTTTTGGACTTCAGAAGGCCTCAAAAAGCTCAGGGATACACAGCGACTTCCCTACAGATGCTTAGGCTTATCTTCTAAAAAACATACCACAACATCGCCTTAAAGGTTCAAGGAGAGAGTTGAGGGGCATGCCAAGCCTTAGTGTTCAATTACCCTTTCATCTGGAAGGTCATTTCAAGGTTCACACTGTCCAACTCCAGCTCCTAGTTGTGGGTTCTCATGTGTCCCTCAGCACAAGAGTCCCCTTTGCCCACAGGCCTTGTCCCCACTTCTGTATCTGCACAAGGACAGCAAGTTGCACCTCAGTTCCCCTTCCACAACCGGCACAGACTGCATTTTCCAGCCCCACGCCAGCAGACTTATGCGCCAGCCACTCCATCATTTTTATGGCTCATCCACAACCGCTTATCAGGCGGATGCATCTTCCTGCTCTCTTGCAAACACACAACGTAAGCAGCTATTAGGCAGTTCTGCCCTTTCTGCACCGACTTGACAGTTTTAGCATCTACTCTAGCAAGAAGCCTACACTTGACGTTGGTTTCTTTCTATTCCTAACATATCCTAGGGAAAAAATAAAAGGAAAAAGAGGACTATCTATACTTCATTTTTTTTAAAGTTTACTATGCCAGTTTTCTTCATTTTTACCTCACACTGTATTGCTTCTCGTTATCTTCTCAGCTGTCGTGCTTTCATGCAGCAGTCCAAGGTTTATCACCTTTCCACAACCCCCTGCCATGGTGGAGTTGTACCAGCAGCCCCAAGGCTGCCTCCAAACTCAGAACACGGCTGATCAGTCTGGATCCAGGCCAGGCTGCTTCTCCCTGTCCCACAGGTCTCGGTCCCACCTCACGCCACAGGAAAGCCTGGAGATTCCCGTGCGTCCTTGGCAGGCCAGCAGGCAGTGAGCACAGGCAGTAGAGGCATCTCCGAGCCCCAGGTCAGATCCCACCCTGCTTTGAAGCAGGCTGGGTACCACGAGGGATGTGCGTGTGCACCACGTGGGAATCACACTCTTCCTTTGTAAAGCTCTTCTCCACGAGCCTCCTAGCCCCAAATAGCTTCAGTGCCTGGGCAAATCCCAGAAGACTCAGATTCAAAGGGCGCCTGAAACCCAAACTCCCCAAAGCCCGTCTGTTTCCACACCAAATGCAGCCTCATGGCGCTGCTGGCGAACACCACTAAATCAGCTCTTGGCATCTCCCTTCCGTGAGGGATCAGTAGCCAGATGTGAGCCCAGGGCTCCCTTCCTCCAGATGCTATACGTTGCTCCCCACCTCCAGATGCTATAGCTTGTTCCCCACCCCTAGATGCTACAGCTCTCTCCCTACCCCCAGATGCTGTATGTGGGACGCACACAGCAGCAAACTGCCCGCAGGAGATGCACTTTACTGAGCTGCATCCCTGGCAGCAGGGCCAGCTCTGCCGAGCCGCCAGGAGATGGTGCTCTTTGTTTTAGCTCCGGATTTGCAAACCCACTTTACAGGTTAGTAACTTTTTTTTCTCCAAAAAAATCTCTCCCGATCCCAACCACATAACTCTGCAGGGCACAGCCTCCGCCAGCCACTTTGTGATTCATTGGCACAATAAATGTTGCATAAAAAGGGATGTAGTGGAAGGATCCCTGCTCCTGTCTATTATTATTTCCCTGGCTCTCTATGCAGGTCCCAGATGCTTTGGGGAAACTCGGAGCAGCAGGGAGGCTGCGTCCTGCGGCCTCAAAGCCGCTGCCAGAGCTTTGCTCTGCTCCTGGGGACAGCAGTGAGTCAGGGCACCAGCTGCACGAATTACCCGTCCTCCCCTTGAGACCACACAGTGGCACCAAGGAAATGCCGCTGCGCAGAGAGGTGTCATCTCCTGCAACCCCAAAAGAATGGGGTGGGAGCTGGATTCTCTCTATATTCCAATTACTCCACCGACTTTATTAGAGGGACTCCCCAGGGCTCCCTGTTTCAATTCTCTGCGTGCCAAATATACAGGGGTCCGACGGGATCTCAGCCCTGGAAATGCTCAATGCAGGAGGATGAGCATCCCATAAGCAAAGGGAGTCACCTCACCCTAATAAGTACAGGGGCTTGGGGAGAGGGGAACAAATTCCCTTCAGGATAAAACCCAGGGGCCGCAGCACTGCTGGGAGTTTTGTTTTGAGGGCCAATCTCCCCTCTCTCCAGCCAGCCTCTGATTTCTGCCGAGCACGTGAGCAGACACGACCCTGGCCCGGCTCGGCTGCCGCAGCCCCGGCTGCAGGAGACACGTAGGAAACGCTGAGGAGCTTTTAATCAGATCAGAGCAGATCCACTTTGGGGAGCGCAGGGACGCGCTGCGCTGCAGGCAGCACCGTCTCAGCCGCCTATTAACAACGTTTTCCTCCATCACAGCCTCACACGAGAGCAGCTACCAGCTCCTTGCAAGCAGCTCTCAGCAGAGAGCCCTAGGACCTCCTTCACTTTGCAGAGCAGAAAAATGTCTACGTTTACATGTCTAAAATGTCTATGAGGTCTATGGCACCTCACCCCAGGACCCTAGAAAACATGAAAAACAAGCAGCACCAAAAAAAGGACTCCCTTCCATGAGCAGAAGCTTTAGAGGAGCCCAAGAATTATTTAAAATACCCAGTGTGCTAAATGTTCATCTTAGAAGAGCAAGCGCAGCAGTTCTTCATAGAAATTATACAAATATCACTTAATTAAAAAAAATCGCTTTCAGAAGTAAAAGCAATGGTTGCAATAATATCATCAGGTACAGCAGCACTAGTCACCAGAGTTGGGTGGCAATAAGGTACTGCCCAAAGTGCTGTCAAATGCACTTTTAAATTCCAGATAAGCAGAGAATAATGCAATATTCTCAAATATTTGACCACATTCGTATTTCTCACAGAATGATCAAACTTTGAGGTCCTTAGACAAAAATATACCAAGCACTAAGTGACTGAGCACATACGACCCTTTTCAGGTGGCTTGGGGAAGGGCCCATCTCCTTCTAGAGCACTAAACACAAAAGAGTCTCAAAATCTGGATGTTTGTGACCAAGTCTTGTTGTCTCTCATGGGCCAAAAATTTAAACCCTATAATGAGCATGATTTGGGAACCTCCATTATTCACCATTTTTACCTCCATATTGCTGCAAAAATGCCCCAAGTCCCCAGCATCCCCTTCCCCTGCCCAGCCTCCCTATCACAAGCACCTTTCCAGGTCCAGCCCCAGCACTGCTGGCTCCCAGATACAGAAAGCATCAGCCTCTCCTAAGTGCTGCAAGACAACCCTGACCCAAACTCACCAACAAGAGGGCAAGAGGCCAACAGTGATGATTTCTGATGCCATGATAACTTCTCCAGCTCTCCATCCCACTGGGGAAGGGATCACAGCCCTGTGATTTTGGGGTTGAGCAACAGCCCCAAAACAACAGGAAGATAAAGCGGCCACTGGAGAGGCTTTTGCTGAAACGTGAGCTTTGGAATAACATCCAGCGCACAACTGGAGAGACCTTCCTTTTCCATCCATTACCCAAACAACCATTCATGGAAAAGCATTATTATAAAGAAGGAAAAGGATGAAGGTACCATCTCCCACGCCAGGCTCAGTTCCCTTCCCCAGGGCCCAAGCTACCTCAGCACCATAAATCTTCCAAGGATGCAGAGCCACAACCGCAACAAAGTTCAGCTGAAATCACCAAGGGCTCTCAAGAGGAAAATTAATTTTGTGACGATGCATAACAGACACGGTGATGTGTCAGGTGCAGTAATTCAGGGAGAAAACCAGCTGTCAGGAGCTGAGGGCCAGGGTGCATCAGGAGTGATGCCGGCAAAGACCCTGGATTTACATCTGCATAAAACTGTCACTGGGGAGAGAAGTACGAGGCCCTGAGAGCCACCAAATAGAGTCTGAAGACAAGACACTACCAGCCACAAATCAGGATCAAATCTAGCGCCCAAGGGAAAACTGGGGAAACTAGGTCAGAGAGGACACGGCTGCGCGAAGCTGACACTCATGAACTCAAATGTCACCATCTAGCTCCTTTTCCCTGCAGCTTTTTTCCCATTGCAACATGGCCAGCATGAGGAGGAACCGCATACACTGGCTCCTGGGGACCACCTTTATTGGCAGCAGTGGTCAGAAACAAAAAAAAGGTTTCAGATATGATCTGTCTTCAAATACGATCCAGAATGTATAAAAGCAGGAAGGAATGAAGTACAGGATGGGGGGGGAAAAAGAGAAAAAAGATAAAAATCCTCCAAAAACTTCAAAGACAAGAGAACTGGGGAGCTCTGCCGGTGCAGGCGAGGCAGTAGGACTCCTCTCCAAGGTGCTGGTGTTGTTGGCTCACACGTTAAGTGATTTCTTTCTATTTCTGGATGGTGGGGGCACCAACAGGGCATCTGAAAGTCAATCACAGAGTTCCCAGAGGATGTTAAACCTCTCAAAGTAGTGCAGAATATGGGGCAGATCCACTGCAGTCATAAATCTGCATCAACCTGCTGGCTCCCGCTTATGCTTAAGGAGGATCGGGCCATACGTGATATAACTACACGAATGTCCTTGCTTCCAAGGTCCCTTATTTATTCACCTGCCACCACGTCTCTTCCTCCTGAAAAGAGAGAGGCCGCTCCAAGCAGAGATGGAGGCGTATTTAGGATCTCACAAGTCCATGCAGATGGACTGTCCCCTACTTTGAAGGGCTTTTACTACTTCCCAAGCACCCTTTCTAAGCCCAAGGAGTGTTTGCCCAGGTTGGGGCATCTTGAAGCTGGGATGCTCCAGCGCTTGGAGCCGGAGCTGCCTGTGGCCTCGTCCGGCTGCACAGAGGAGGCTCCTGGACTACTGCACAACCCCACGGTGACTCTGAAGGGGCAAACTCTCCAGGAATGAGGACACTTGGGAGCCTACCTGGCTCTCCAGGCAGGAATAGCAGCCCTAGCTTTGCACGGGGCAAGTGCGTCTGATCTTCCCTTCCAGAAGGGCCGGAGGAAGCTGAGGCAAAGCCCGGGCACTGCTGCCTGCAAAGCAAAGCAGTTCCCTGCAATCAGGGTTAGCGGCTAAATCACAGGTTTCCGGGCATTTCAGAAACAGCGTAGGCTGCACCGAGGAAAACATTTGAGGTCGCCACAGAGCAAAGCTAAATCCAAGCCAGCCTTTTACTGGAACGTGGGTTATTAAGGTAGGTGGGGGGTAGCTGTGTGACAGCATCGTCAGGCACGAGCCAGGATCAACATCACCGACGGGTTCCCCTCTCCACATTCAGCAGCACAGCCTGGCGTTGGCTTTTTGCGAAGGAAACACCGGGGATAGTTATCCAGATCTCGATGCCTCATGCATCTCCCCCAGATGCTTCCCTGCTGCTGGCGAAAAGCTGCAAGCGCTGGAGCAAGAGGGAGGAAAGGAGAGTTTGTCCTGTGCTCTCCTCCTCTACCTGAGTCACACAGGGACAGAGCCGAAGCCCTTCAGAGCAGCAACCTGCTGCATGGGCTCGTAGTGTGTTATTCCCAAGAACAGCGAGTCCCAACAGCTTTGTCCCAGTTTCATCCTAGAAACCTCACCCCTACTTCCATTATCAGCATCTTCCACTTCAATACCACCTAGACATGCAAAAGAGATCAGCAAGGCTAGGAAAGCACTGAAAGAGTTTCTGATTCAGCCTGGGGAAATTTCAGATCCTCTTCTACTGGTGTTTTCTTATTCCGATTTTAACCAAAGTTCTGTTGAACCCATAATAAGGAGAGGTGATCCTGTTGGGGGCTCAGAAGGAATGTTTTTCCTGCTTCAGGCTCTAGCACAAACTACTTTTGGAAGACAGCTATGTGACAGGGTGCAATTTGAAAATATCACCACAAAAAAAGATCCTTTCCTCCATCTCACCAGCTCTACCAGGCAGAATGCTGGGCCTGAAGAGGGGAAAGCAACTTTAGGTGTAGTTCTGAACAGAGCAAGTCTGTAGATAGTGCTGATTCACCCCCAAACAATAAAGAAAAAGCAAGTGTAGCCAGTAAGTTTTTGTTTTGTTTCCTAAAGGGCCAGAAGGGGAGATCCAGAAAACACCACAGTGAAATTAAGTCCTGTGTCCTCTGGGAAAAGTCCATTTCGAGTCCATCACAGTGAGCAAGTCAGAGGGTATTTGGAAGAAAAGCACGTGACGATTGACAATGATTGAGCACAACAGGGAGATGAGACTCCTACTTGGATAAAGCTTTTCCTCTAGCACAAACAAAGCAGGAATGTTTTTTTTGGTGTGTGTGGTTTGGTTTCCTCATTTATGAAAGGCACAGAAAGATGCAGAGAAACTACAGAAAAAGTTGCCAGTGACACAAGCACTGGAGAGCAGGATGCCTGGGACCCATCTGGAGGAGGGAAGCACAGAGGAGATAAATTTATATTGTATGGGAAGAGGGAGAGCAGGATCAGTCTATAAATACTCTCAAGGTACCAGTACAAACGCAAGGAGAGAATTAGTCACAGTCTTAGAAGACGGAAGGAGAAAAAGCAATGGCTTGGAGTTAAAAGACAAAATGAGGCTGGATGTTAGAGCATATTTCTTGACCAAAAAAAAAAAGGACAGATAAGTGAAATAGAGAGCAAAGAATGCTATCTGGGTACTTTTCCCACTTTATACTGCATCTAGACAAGCCTTCAGAGGGAATGAGGTGCACCTCTGCCCTGGCAGGAGTCTCCAAAAATCTTTTTGCTGGCATCACTGTTGATAGCTGAATGTTGCCTCCTGTACAGTAGCACTCCCAATGAGGGCTAGGCAACTAATACATTCTTCAGTTCATCAAGAGGAAGTTAAAGAGAAGGAATTCTGCTCAGAATTGAGCATAAAGTATTTAAACACCCCCCTCCCAGTGAAAAAAAAATATTCTAGGTCAAGTCAATTTAATTTGACCTGAAGCTAAGTGTCACAGATCTGGTTTACAGCAAACCCACTTTGAACATCAAAGGGAATCGCTGTGCGTCAGGGGCCCTAACGGGAGCACACGCGCCGTGGTGTTGATGGAGGGCCCTGCTGCAGAGCTGCCCTCCTTTGCCCCATTGCAGGCAACTGCATTCGCTGGGCTGCAGTTCCCTGCAACGTCAGTGGAGGAACATCAACGCTCAGCGGGGGGATTTGCCCTGTGGAGGGCAGACTCGATGCTGCTCCTTCTCACTGTCTCTGAAAAGCCTCTGGAATATGTGCTCCAGCTACTAATTCCTTCCATAAACCATGGGCACCATCCTTTGCATGTGTATGGAGCCATCACCAAGCTTCCAGCACATGTTTCCAAGCTATGGACCTCATGGAAGAGTATGAGCAGACAAGCCTGCTTGAGATGGGCCCTAGGTTATTGATCCATGCGAAGCTCTGGTCGCCCTTTCAGCAGTTCACAGGGTTGTGCAGAGGTAAGGCAGGAACATGAGGCTTTTCAACCACTTTGGTGCAGCACAGGCACCACCAAAGTTTGCAGGCAGCTCTAAATCCTTCTGGGAGCCATTTTAGCTCCCAGCATTTTGGAGTGGAGCCACAAAATTATTCACCACATTGTATAGTTGCTATAGTAACATCATATTGAGTATTATTAGAAATCACAGTCCCCAAAGCCCATCTATTGGGAGGAACCGTGCAGTGGGGGTAAGAGCCATCTTTTTCTCCAGGGCTTTGTTTCACTCAGGCCCTGTGACCTCCTGGGGAATTAACCAGGCTGCACAAATCTCTCCCCAGCTCTACCACAGCATGGAGGTCTGGACTGCAAAAAGCAACGTGCACCCAACTTTTGACAGCCCTATTTGTTCAAAACAACTGCTCCTCAAAGCTGCTTTTCTGAAGCAATTTGTTAATGCACTTTCCAGAGAGAATGAATGAAAATATGTCCTAAATATAGGCAATGGG
>JAWLRI010000086.1:4381119-4467732 GCA_034781795.1 Crypturellus tataupa
GCTCCTACAGAGATGACTTTTGTAGTAGACCTTTCTGAACACTTCTCATTTCATTCAAAAGTAACAAGAACTGTCATAATCTTTGCTGCAAATGATGCAAAGCTAAATGTTAGGACAGTGCATATTCCATAGGAAAAATTAAATTATGGCAGAGAGGGATTGACACTGGACAGAGATCTAGGCAGCACCTTGCTCTATACCAGTCACACCATGTTCCTCGACTGTAACTCCCGTTTTTTCCAAGAGGAAAATTGCATTTCAGCATTTAAACACTACTATTAGGTAAGAGTTTTCCATAGTGATTTAGGAGTGCTCACTGGAAGAGCGTCAGGCCCCAGAATTAAATACTGGATATGCTGCAGCAGTCTGCATGGACTCTGCACACTGATCCTCTTGCATCCCCTCTCTAGAGTGCACAGCCCTTGACGCCACTACTCCTCTTGCTATGATGGAAGTGAAACTGAATGAGAGATATTGGGATGGAGAGGGAAAAGGGGAGCCCTAGACACTCACAGCCTGACAAAACTTGTAAAAACAGTATTTTTGATTTCAGTTTTAAGCTCTATTTCTTCAGTTTTCAAGTTCTCACCAACCCACCTTTCACTTAACCCCAGACAGGGATCTTTAGAGTGTTTCATCTCTTCTAATCCAAGTCTCACATGGTTCAAGTGAGACTTTACCTCCCTACACCTTGACAAATGAGGCTAAAAGACATTCGCACCCCAGCCCATGGGGATATAGCACAAAAATAGCTTTTCCAGTCAGGGATTACAGATAACTGATGATTTCTCCTTTAAATACTGAGAGCAGGGAAGATGAGGGGAGTTGAGGATGAAAGGCTGCATGAAAGAGAAGTTCACAGGGGTTATTTGTACTGCTACTGGCTTCATTTTCACCTACCCTGAAGCCATTTAACACTGTTTTGCAGTGTGAAAGGGCCTTCACATGAATAAACATTCAGGTCTGTCACCGTAAGACACCTACAACATATGGACAGCCTCTTCCACTCTGGTGTTTTCATTCCCTGAAATGCACACAGGTTTGAGGACTTTATGCCCTTTTTGACCAAGACAAGAAGCGTAAATAGCCATTCCAAGGGCTATCACTGTGTGTATCCCCAGGAGGCCACTATGCAACATACCACCTAGATGAGGACGTGCTCAGGCGGCCAGAGCACATCCCAGTCTCAGCTGTGCATAGTCCAGGCTCAGAACTTTCCCCAGGTGCTACAAGGGGATTAGCAGTGCACACACCTTCCTACCAGCCCTCGCGGCAGCTTTTAGCTTCATGAAAAGGCACTAAGCCATCCCCTACAGCAGGCCCAGCAGCACCTATACCGTTTTTGCTCCACCTCAGGAACGAGGACCTTAGATGGAGTAGTCACATGCCTGGTAACCACCCTGCAATAAGAGAACATGCTGATGAACCTTGCCCAGTAGCATATCCATGCCCAAATTGTCCAGCCAAGCTGTTATATCCAAAGCCCCGCTCTCTACAGCCGCTTGCACCTCACCATAAGCTGCTGGACCACGTGTGATTTACCCCTGTCCTATAGCATGGGCATCCTGGTTGGAGAACCTCCCTCTCGGAGGCAACTGGTGAAAGCCACAACCTGAGATGCAGGACCTGAAACCAGGTTTGGCTACACACGCACAAACACCATTTCAGTATCTATTTACCCACACCTTGGCTGCTGTGTTTTACCGATAATCTAAGTTACGCAGATGTATTCACCAGAAATGCATAAAGTATGCAAAAAAATGTAAAATGCATACATTTTATAAGGTAACACTGGAGGTTTCACTTTTTCTTTTTAAATTTTACTTCTTATTTTGAACTATATAAAGACTTTGTCGACCAGTCATCTAACTACTCAACCGAGTTTTACAGCAACCGCACTGACAAAAATGTGTTCTCCTGAGAATTCCTACACTAAAATATCTGTAATGTGCACTGGAACCTGACAGCCTGCACAGTATACACCAATTAACATGATGTGAAATTCCCAAATGCCTTCACCGCTCTTTTTAAAAGAAAAAAATCCACAGATTTCTGCTAAAACAAACAAACAAAAACAGTGCAGAAGGTTTTCCAATTCTGGTCCATCCTTGAGGCCTCTGGAACAAGACCCAGAAACCCATGGAGGTCTGAATAGAAGGGTGGTGTTAAAGTCAGCAGGTGCAATGGATTGGGCACATGCAGAAAGCAGAGAACACTCACATGTCCCCAGATAGGAAATCATCTCAGCTTCTCTTCTGCCATCTGTCCCACCTGGAGCCATACAGGTACGTGCAACAGGAGGAAAACTCCTTTGGGGTTGGAAATGCTGGAAATGCCCAAAGCAGCCTGCCAGGTTGCTGCACCTAAAGGGGCTGAGATGTCTTTGGTAACGTTCACCATCAGCTTCCAAAATTGTTGAAGGCTCCTTCTGCTCACCAATCGCTCAGCCTTCCAAAATAAGCCTCTCTTTTTCAGGAAAAAATGGTGAGAGGTCAGGGCTGTCCAGGCCACAGGAAAATGCTGTTTGGAAGGGGAGCAGGAACAGGGAATGGGTTGTTCTCATTTGGGTCCCACAAGGATTTCTGCCCTCCTGCCATGGTGAACCCAAGGTCCCCTTGCCAGTAACACCCACTGCCCTCAAAAGCAACCTGCTTTTTGACTCCATCTACCCATTACAGAATTGCACTGTGATGTGGCTGCTCTAGTGCTTCAGAGCCTCCTTCCAAGCCTCCAGCCTAATTTTACTCATCACCAGCCTATATCCATTAGTTCTGGTTTTAGCATTGGCCTTTGGCCCATACAAGTATTTATAGGAAGCAATCACTCCCTAACAGCTCTCATTTCACTAGACTGCCCAAATTACCATCCCTGCTCTCCAAAGTAAAGCTCTCCATCCCCTGAAAAACCTAAAACACCTGGTGTCACACTCTGGGAAGTTTTCTTTTCTATTTTTCTGTCCTTAGTTCCTCTTTGAGGCACTTTCTGACAATATTTCTACACAGAGAAATGCATTTTAGCAATGGGCAGACAACTCAGACCTTTGCTTTTTGGCTAGAGTATCACACCTACGTATAGGTGCCCGCTTGCACACCTCCACATTTTTCAGCGTTGCCGCAGGGATTTCTGGAATCTGTTTTATGGATAATCAGCACACTCGGTGCCCTTGTCCAGGCCCTGCTTTGCTGTACTTAAAATGGAAAGCTTGGAGCGAGTCAGCACGCTCACGTTGAATTTTGGCCAAACCACCGTGGCCCATCTGTTTGGGATTAAGAGCACAACAGACCAGAGCACTAATAAGTGATTTGCAATTTGTATCCTTCTTCACTTTGGAGCATGGTGGGGGAAAACATATATCTATTCCCAATACCAAAATACACTTTCTAGCAGAAAAGCAGTGATAATGGTTCAGTATCTTTTCTTCTCATATACTTAAAAAGTTTAAATTCCAATTCTAAGCACCATGCTCTCATGGGGCTACTGTAACAGCATGAAAAATTACATAAAGCTTAGTCTTTTGTTAGATGAATTCAATTCCTCAGCTGCTTAGGCTGCTCCTGTATATTCTTTCTAAATTAAATTAGGCTTTCTGTACCTGCAGCTATGGTTATTCCAAGCTTTTTCCTGTGTATTCCACTGTGAAAATCATGATTAAGTTCATTTGTCATTAAACAAACACGATGCCACGAATGATAAATAAGCAGAGCAAACTGCAGGGTTGGGAGATGCAGCTCGCTCTCCCTCCGTGCTCAGGGTGGTTAAGGAGGATTTCCAAATTGCTCACGCACAGGATTAAAAAGACTCCTAATGAAGAAATCTCCCTAAAAAATGAGGCCATTTCTGGCAAAGCCACCAGCCTGAGCCACAAGGAGAGATTCCAGTGAGCTCAGCAGCACGTCCCTGCGCGGATGGGGGATGCACTGAGGGGTGGCAGGCCCCTCGAGGGGTTCTCATGCAGCATCACCTCCACCACGAGCCTGGCAGGTCTGCAGACATCTCCAGCGCTTGGTACCAAAGCTAGCAAGCAGGGGGCCAATGTCTCACCAGCTTTCTTAGGGCAGCTGTGTTGCTTTGTTCCAGACTTTGGGACATGGTAAGGCAGCCACGGGAAGCCACCTGTCCCACCTCCCAGAATAACTCCATCATCCAGGGGGCAGCCAGGGCATGGAGGTTAGGGCAGTCACTGCCTCGCTGTAACCTGCACGCGAGTCCCACCGCGGTTGCTTTATTCTTCAGTCCTTTGCATTTTCTGTGTTCAGTGTGCTCAAATCCAGCATTCCCTTTACCAAAGTCTCCCAGGCCAACTCCTCTCCTACTCCTTTCGCCTGAAAGGCCTCAAGCTCCAGTCAGGAGCTGCTCAATACATTCCATTAATGCAATATTTTCTTGTTCCATCCATAGTCACAGCATGATGCAAACACATCCTGCTTCTCTCCCCAAAAGCATCATCTCCTCTCCCCAGAGGGGACCCGACAGATACTCCCTTGTCTTCCCAACAAACCCGTTGACAAGGTTGCCCTCTCCTCTCTAACATCAGAGCCAAGTTGCTCTGATTACGCAGCATCTGCTGCAGTTTGAGAAGCCACAAGAAAAGAATTGGAGTATTGTTTTTATTTTCACTGCCCTCCCAAGCCAGCCCTTCCTGTGCAGGCGGAGGATAGATTTTGTGCAGAGCTACCTAGCAGCACGTCCTCAGCACACAACGGGGCAGATGCTGCTGTCTGGGGCTCCGTTTAGCGCCTCCTCTGTCAAATTGCAGAGTATTTAGCTGATACTGGACCAGTGCAACATACCCAGACTCGCAGAGTCCAAGATGGCCATTTCCCATGTGTTGTAACTGCTCTGCACTCCCAGCTTCACGATTGCAGCAAACAGGGAGAGCCAAGGTCTGCTCTGCAGCATCTCTCCACCTAGACTGATTTTTAGGAAGGAGATCCCAGTTTCCCAGCTATTTGCCTATTTGAGCACTGACAAATAATGTGGCAAAATCAGCCTGATCTTTTTTCCCCTGCTTGGCCAAGCTAAGGCTTTGGGTCAGCTCACCTCCATCCCCTATAGGATTGCAGTTGGCTCCCATTAATTCCTTCCCTGCAGAAATTATCCCAGAAATGGCACAAAAATATTCTAGCTACATCAGCCCCTGGCATAGCCTGGAGAGCATACAGGCAGGCAGAAGGTCTGTGCTCAGTATACGGGAATTTTCCCACAGGCATTATTGAACAAGAGGAGGGGAATTGCCACTTGCAAGCAGACCACGCTGCTCATTTATCTGAGCCTCAGGTAGATCTGCGCTGGATTCACGTTACTCTCCCTGCTAAGTGCAGGTCAGGAGCTCCCCCGGCCAGCCTGGAACAGGGTTTATCTGAACATTAAATTGGCAAATGCTTTTGCAGGTGGCACCAAGTCACTGGCAACGTTAGGTGGAAAGGCAGAGGCAGGAGGGAGAGCTGACGCAGCCTGCGCTTCCAGACAGACACAGTGATGCATTTTGCAGCTCTGGACAGACACAGCTCAAAGGCTCCAAAGCATAAAACACTGGAATTGCGTTTTTGGAAAGTAGCAATTCAGTTCCTGCAGAAGCACCCACGGTCTGCCTGGTGCCTTGAAGCCCCTTTTCCCAAGGAACAGGGTGCTCCAGCAAGGCAGAGCAGGGAAGGCCTCCCACCCCGGTCCTGCAAGCAAGCCTTGTCCCCAGCCTCTGTGCCACCACGCAGAATGGGCAAGCTGGGCAGCAAGCATGCCCAGAACAGGCTGAGGGTCCCCAAAAATGCAGGCTTTAACGCCAAACACCACTCTAGTGCATTGCAACAAAGCAGCACCAAATGAGAAGGGCTTCTTGAGCCAAGCCCAAGAATTGCCAAAGCAGAATTGTTTCCAAAGGGAAAGCACCACAGTTGTAGCTTAAAAGTGGAGGGGAAGGGGCTCGGGCAGACATCAGAAGCAGCAAGCACCTCACTACAGCAAAGGCTCCATAACCCACCAACCTGACACGCGATGGCAGGAAATTCCCGACTCCTGTATGGTCTTTCCCACCAGCAGGGCTAAGGAAGCAGCCTCTGCATGCGGGTTGTGACACAGCACTCGCGACTGCAGAGCAGCTCCGTTTCCTGAAGCCCCAGGTTTTGATCAGCCCTGTCCTACAACTACCAGCCTGATTTAAAGGCCATTAAAAGGCAGTGGAGCCATTACCGACTTGCAAGGGCTTTGGAGCAGAACGTCAAGGATCACTGAAACTTTTACTACAATTGCCTAGAGAAAATTAAAGCTACCCGATGTTCAATCTTATGCACTATTTGCCTTTCACATCCTCACATACAAAAGATTTTTAAAAGATCTCTTGCTGGCTCTTCCCAGTGGCCCACCTGCAACACTTCTTTAGACATCATATGCCCAATTATAAGCAGAGTTAAAATGAACCCCAGAGCAGACTGAAAACACTTGAACAAGGCTTCCTTGCAGGAGGCCTTTTGGAGGTTTTGGAGTGCATTGCTCAAGCCTTTAAAACTACTCCTTCTACCACGTGTTTTCTTCCTAAGCTGGCATCAAGAAGGCAGAGATTAAAGAGTTCCATCAGGCCAGCTAGGATGTCACATCTCAACATCCATGCAGTAACTATGGCCTCAAAAAGCAACTCTGCATCATGATGTCCATAAAGCATGTATAAAAGGCAGCCTTGCTAGAATGCCACACATCTGCGTAACTTGCATTCCTCCCAGAGGAAAGCCAGCACTCTTCAGAATACAGCACATCCTTTATTTACCTTTTCCTTTTAATTGTATCTGCAAAGTGGTGAGATAAAGACTAATTTGCAAGATGCCATAATCAGACAGGCTATGAGGAGCACTATGGTTTTTACAGCACAGGAATATGCATCTATTGCCACTTCCCAGCAAGGCTGTAGAAAAGCCTGAACCATCTCTAGTTAGTGCTAATATAACTATTGGCAATTCTTGTGGAAACTGTCAGGAGGAACAGCTTGCAACAAATGATGATTGAGCAGAATGCATTTCCTTGCAGATATGGAAAAGTAGGACAAAGAGCCCTAAACATTTTCATACTCATCATGTTAGGATGTGCCCTGCAAAGATGCAGACCTGATGTCCATGGAACAACTGTAGTTTCCACCATCAGAGGATGCAACACAAGTATTTTTATGTTTTAAAACGGGACCAAACAAGGAGGATTGTGTAACCAGCCAGTTAGGCCATTCAACAAGAAGCAGAGAGGCAAGACTCTGCTGTCTGCATACATCTTTAATAACACATAAATAAACCAGTATCTGAACAGGGACTGAAATTCAGGTCTTTCCTCTTGGGATCAGCCTGAAGCACCAGTGCTTTTCCCCTCCGGGCAGCAGCCAGGGGCTGCATGCAACCCCTGCTAAAGACCAGAATAAGATGCTGATGTCTTGCATTCCCATCCCACACCACCCTCCCCAGGCTAAGCCAGCTAGCTGCCTTCAGTGCCAAAATATCCATCTAGATTTCCTAACATCCTCTAACCTTGTAGCCCCAGTCCTAACCCCAGACCTGTAGTTTGCAGGTGGCCAGAGCCATAAGCAGCCCCAGAAGAGGACAGGTCTGAGGAACATTGGAGCAGAGCCACAGCTGCTTTTGGAAACGGCTTCATTCTCCCCCATCACTTCTATTGATTACAGCATCTCGCTCATCCAACTTTAAGGCAGAGAGTAAGAAGGGCAATAAGTTAAGTGTTTTTACTAGTCCAATGCCAGGAATAAATTAGCAAATATAGTACTGCAAATGAGTAATATACAGCACTCGTTCTATACAAAAGGCCATTTTCTGATGAATAAAATAGTGAGCTAAAAATGGCTAATTTGAAAATCAATATAAATTCACTCCTGGGTACCACTGCATAAACTGTAACTCTTATGTGGGCTCTTTAATATTACATGAATGCAGATGAAAGATTCACGGACAAAGTTTTCCCCTTTTTCGAATTCCAAGATGAAGTTTAGATTTGCCAGTGTTGGGTTTGGGACCTCCCAAGAAGGGCAGAAGAATCACTGAACACAAGAAAAAGACAGTCACAAGCACGAAGTGCATCGTTTCCTTGGCAGCCTTCAAGAACTGTGTAGACGAGGCACTAGGAACATGGTTTAGAAGCTTAGGTGCTGGTGGGTTTATGGTTGGACTTGATGGATCTTCAAGGTCGTTTCCAACCATAATGATTCTATGAGTGTTGTGGTGCTTAGTAATACAGGTCAGATGTTTGTTGGACAGACTGATCCAATGGTGCTACTGCCCTTAACTACTTGTCCTCTGCTGAAACAGCCCTGGATAACACCTCTATGAATACTGGCCAACACCTGTATGGATACTGGCCACCTCCTCTCCCAGTTGCTGTTTTCCTACTCTAAACAAGATCCAAGCACTTCTCCCAACCTCCATTTTCTGCAATTACTCTCTAGGACAAGCTCACCAAAGCCCGTGTGATCCTTTTCCATGATTCCCAGTGCATGGGCCAGCCTGTTGACACGGATGCAGGGATGGTTGAGGCCACATCAAGTGCCCTGACATACACAGGGGGAATGCAGTGATTGCACACCCAGGGAAGGCAAGGCCACTCGCTGCTTGCACGACCTCCCCTGCAACAGCTGAAACTTGCCAAACTGCCCTCACGTCCTCTTTTGCTTAAATGGAACAAAACAAAAAGCAAACAAGAATCTGGAAGCCATTCCTTCCCCACTGAAGAAGTTAACTTATCGACATACTGCTGCGTTCAGCATCTTCCTTACTGAAGGTGCTCAGCTAAATGCACCAAGCGCTGTCTCCCAGCTACCTCCACTCTCAAGCTCAGCCCTTCAATCCCTCTCAGGATGCAGGGGAGGCTTTACCTGGCAGTCAGACCTCATCCTGGAGCAGAGCTCTCACCTTGCAGTCGCTCACACTCTGCTCCAGCAGCAGGGGAGCACCCAGGTGCTACAAACCTCCTGAGATGGTATTGGGAGCACACGCAGGATGGAGCCAGATCCCTGGAGTCTCATCTGGAACTGGGTCTGGGCCATGTTCCCCCTTAAAATAGGGCAATATTAATTGCTTCAATATGTTTCCACACGTGTTGCTTTCTTGGAGGGGGAGGGAAGGCAATAAGGCTGGATAAGGATCCTAACTTGGCCCTGCTCTGCAAGCTAAGGGCAGATGCAAGCTAAGAGCCCCTCACAGGTATAAACAAGCTGTAAAACATAAGAAAGATATTTGTAACTGTTCTTCCTCACAAGCCGCCTTTGCTTCATCCAGCAGAAAGTCATCCCCGTGATTTTTTGCCAAGCAGAAGGTTGGTTTGTTTGTTTTAGTTTCAGGGAAAATGTACAGAGCCCTCAATTACTTTGATCTGGACGGATGACAAAAGTTAATAGACTTCCCTTAGTCAAGACACGGCCCTACAAGTACTTCCTTACTAACAGCAGGAATAATATGCTATGTTTGATTTTTTTAGCAGCTGTGACTGAATGCACACTTAAGCGTGGATAGGCAATAACACCACTAAACAGTTTACACTGACCAGGAGGATTTGAGCATTTCCAGCTGAAAGCATAACCCCCTCACCCCTGTAATATAATAAAGGTTAATGTGATTGTACTGCCTGCTGCAGCTCCCTGCTCCACACAACATCAGGACTAAGGAAGCCATGCAGATGCACATCAGCTTGAAGCAAGAGCATTTATTAGCCATGAGCATGAGCACTCAGCAAAATGTGGACAATATAGGGACAACAGAACCTCTACCAGGCCCTGTTGACTTCTGCAGGAGAAGAGGGTGCCCAAACTATTTAAGGTAGTAAGACCCAGGTCTTGTTTACTGCTCTTCTCTAAGCAGAAAGAATTTCCTCATCTGGTTAAAGTGATTTAAAGGTCTACTGTCTCCTCCCAGACCCACGCAAGTACGAGCAGAAAGATATTCTTCCCAATCCAAAGCAGATCCCAGGAACATGCTATTTTGCTTTCCGGGTGTGCCTCGTTCACAGCTGACTGCAGAGTGATCCCCTTCTACTAACTTTAACTTGAGCTCCAACCTTCAAACCACCAAAGCCAGGCGAGATGAGCACAGGGATCTAGGTCACCAACTTGTCTTTGCACACAAAATCTGTGGCCACAGGCACCCAGAAATATCCACCGTTTCCTCTTACAGCAGCAGTGCCCATGGAATCAGTGCTCCTTCTGGCCATATCCCCAACTGGTAACAAGCAACACATCACAGTCTTAAAATAGACACGGATGTAGGACACACTCTATTTCCTAAGGCAAACTATGGGAGCAGGGAGAAGTAGCCAGGATAAAAAGAAAAATAATATAGTAAGCTGACAGAAAAGAAACACATTAAACGAAGCAGCAGCAGAGAGGATTTGGCACATGAGTACTACACAGCCTCAGCATGAACCAAGAGAGCGGCACCAACCCAAGGCCCTTACACATTTCCTCCTGCAAAGCCAGGTAAGGACACCCACATCCAGCTCCTCTAGGTACATCCTCAGCTCTGGGCCCTCACCAAGCTCAGGGGCAGCTGCAGGAAGCATTGCTGTTTGGATGCTAACTAGATAAACCCGAGCTAAGGAATAAAAGTTGGTGTGCGAGTCAGAGGAGAGCCTATAGGACTGCAGAACCACAAGTGCTTTCACCCACCCACCAACCAGTTATATCTGGTCTGTGGGTGAGATGTCCCAGGCAGCTGTGTCCTGATGATGACACCTTCTCAAGGCAGCACCAAAACACAATTTCACAAGCACTGCCTGTGTTACAGGTACAAACTATGTAATTACCAGGAGAGCTTCGTGTTTTAATGCTCCTAAGTGTGTGGAGAGAGCCATCAAGCAGATAGCCATGTTGCCAGAGCCTGTGAAATAACAGGGTTGGAAGTCAGGTGTCTGGGGAAAAAAAAGTCAGAAGCAGCATATTTTATCCCAGTGAAGTAAATGCATGCATAATACCTTTTATTAAATATATATATATATGTGTGAATTACTGAGAACCAAGAATGTTTCTTCTTTTTTGCAGAAACAGCACATGGGGGGCCCTGCAGAACTGACTAGCAGACTCCAGAGGTTGGCACAGCTGTACAGCCCCCTCTGTGTACGGTATCTTGAGACAGTTTTATTCAAGTATTATAGCACCAGTCGCTATTAATGCCAGAAATGTTAATATCTAGGGAAGTCAATCCGACTAAATACCATGCTGCTCTAATGAGCAATTTTTCTGTATTCACCAGCACTAAGGCTCTGTTGTCGAGAGGCAGCTCTCTGTAATTAGTACCCGCTCATCACACTGCTTTGAGCTGGTATCTGAAGGCAGAAATGAGAAGGGAAGCCCATAAATCTGGAAACGCTCCTCCAATGCTGGCTGTATTAGGAACAGAGATGCTCTTTGGGCTTTTTTTTTTTTTTTTTTTTTTTTTCTGGCACAGCAAAAAGATGAGTGGGGGAGGAAGAAGTGAAGGTACCTGCCAAAGGATGGGCAGCGCCTAGCAGAGTACATCCTGGGCTGAAAACTCTCCATGAGGGATGATGTATCTATCGATATCTGTAATGCCAGGGCACATCCTCTATTTTCACCTGTTAGCTGAATTTCCCCCTGGATCTAAGGAATCTAGAATCCAAGTGATGTTCCTTCTGCAGGTGATTTACACTAGTAAATAAAGGAGCCTCTATAACACATGGTTTGTCTGCGGGTCTCGAAGCATTCTAAGATTTTACAAAGCTCATAGGAAACAGCAGCTTTAAAAGGCTCTAGTTGACCTGGAGTAGGTTGTAACATGGCTCGAACTGGTGTTAACAGCCCTGCTGGTTTTGAACTCAGGTGCTGAACGGAGCAGATTGCTAATATTCCTCAGGTTTGGGTGATTTTTGGAGCGGTGCACAGGCTTCAAACACACTTGATATACGCAGTGAAAAGCTGTTCAGGAAAGAGAAGCACCTGAATCCCTTCGAGGGGGAGGAAGAGCCTCTGCAGAAGTTGTCTGAGCAGCGGCGGGTGCTCTCATTGCCACCTGCGTCCTGGCTTCTCAGACCCTCTCTACCCAGTGCCGCTAAATAACGACAAAGAAATTGAAAGCCAAAAAAAGATCTCATCAATTGTACTGATTTTTTTAGAAGAAATTTCACCTGAGATTTTTAGGAGCAGCAGCTACAATATTCTTGATCAAATCTACACACTAATAAGCAAATATCAACAATTTAGATATCTTTTCCCAAAGATCCCTGACTGTAATTAACTACTAAAAAGCTCATGCTGCGAGGAATTATTAGGTAGCCAGGTGTGCTAATCCCTAATAACATCAAAATTAAAAGAAAAAGAAAGAAAAAAAAAAGGAGCTAAGATATTTTTAGGTTTCCAGATCTCAGCTCTAAGGCTTCAGTACTCTGCAACTGCTGTGGGGAAATAGCAAGTTCTGTAGTCAGTTACTCCAAGCCTCAAGCAGGCTGAGCAGAAGCCAGTGTGGCTTTGCCACAGTTTATACCACCCAGAGCCCTGTCCTCACCACTGGCACCCTCCAGCCCTAGGATAAAACAGGCCAATAAGTGTCCTGTGCTGCTGGTAAGAGAGGACCACGTGTAGCCCATGGCTTTCTCTGTTTCATCTCAGCAAGTGCTGACACGACTTAGTGAAGGGGATTAGAATATCTGCTAAAGCATTTGGCTGTCAACACCCCTATGCCCAAGGGATGCACTGAAAACATCAGCTCACCATTTTTGACAGTTTAGGCAAACATTCTTTTACAAACCTTCCCCCTGACGCAGGTAACCTCAATAATGTCCTCCCTGGGGAACAAACGCTCCTGTGGGGAACCAGGTGTCGAAGCTCTGCCCGGCTCCAAGCTTGCCGTGAGCTTGCGGAAAGCACGGATCCCGCCGGGCGCCTGGTGGGACAGACACCAGGTCCAGGGGGCAGACAGGGCCAAGGGAAGCAGTGTAAAAAAAGATGGGACATGTTCCCTGTTACTGCTGCAATGGAGGAACATGTTGGGTACCATGCAGAACATTTACGTTCACATGGTAGGTTGTTAAATAGTGCAGTGATGGGAACGTGTTTTTCTGTCTCTATTTCTGTGGTTGTCTCCTGCGTGGCATTGGTGTCCATGAGAGCCTCCCTTGGCCTGCTCTCCACACCTCTCCTTGCTCATGTCTCTTACTTAGCCATGAACATGGACTTTGTCCATCTGTTCAAGTGTGCCACCAGACTATGCACAATGCCCTCCCTCAACTGTCCTCTTTATATTGTTGTCCCTGTCACTGTTCTCTAGACCTTCCACCAGTCTGTGGTAACTCCAGACCTGCATGAAGACACACACCAGTGGGACTAAAGAAGGTTTCCACACCACTCTCCTATTAGAACTGAGATAAAATGTCACTTTTCCTTCCGAATTCTAAGTGACCACTGTCCTTTTCAGCTTGTTTTTGCCTACCTGGAGCATAGGTGCATTAGGTCTGCTCACCACTGAACACAGAGCTGTCAGAGGAACATTTCTATTTTATTCATTGCATCCACAGTACAGCCTAGATCATTCCCCAGTTTAGCAGCTGCAGTACAAGCCAAACAGTGACTAGGGACTAGGGCGGTGGGATGAAGTTTTCTGCAGCAGCTCATCAGGGCACTTGTGAACAGTGCAGATATTGTACCATGCCTTTGCTTCAGGGATCTGCTGCAAGAAAACAAGAAGGAACTCTTTGCCATGAGCACAGTCTGTGCATAGTGTCCGCTACTGCTCTCTGCCTCTCCAGGAGCCCAGGGAATGACACAATATCCTTCCTTTCCTTTACCCCAACACTACAGGGGAAAGAGAAGTGCCTGTGAGTCTGTTCCCAGGAGCCACCTGAACCCAAAGAGGCTCCTGATTTGAGAAACTATCTGGAAAGAAGTTACTCCTCTGCTTATTTATAACAATTGTCCTCTGCCTTGGCTGGCTCAGAGGGTGGGTCCTTCCTCCCAGCCCACAGTTTGTGCCCCAAAGCTGCAGCCCTCGCTCTGGCCTCCAGCAATGCCAGAGCCGTGTCCGGGCGGGCTGCAGGACACACTGGGAACAGCCTCTGCCGAGAGCTTTCTGCTGCTCCTACCAATATTAGCTGGTCCATTAGAAGTCGTTATCTCTCCTTGCCAATTCTGCCTCGCGTATCCCTAGGCCATCAGGACTGCATCGCTGTTACGACTCTCACAAACAGCTCCAACAGCCAAGTTTGTACACACCGGGCGCTAGAAAAAATAATGACACAAGCATAAGTCTGAAGGGAAAGAGCAAAAGCATTTACTAACCCATGCATCATTTTCCAGCTCTCACTGAACTTGCTGTGGAACCGCACAGCATGATACTGTGGTCACTGCAAGTGACAGGGAATTCACCCCGTATTCTGTATGATTGGGACTGACTCTTCTCTTTTGTCCCAACAGGAGAAGTTGGAGCATTTCAACTGGACTATTACATCCCTCAAAATAAAAACCTCAGTCAGAGAACAAAATAAAATCCTTTTCTTATTCAACTCCCAAAGGCAAGCAGATTGCTGCTCATACCATGTGCAACCAAGAAGCAAGTGGTTGATACAGGCAGTGTCAGCGGTACAGGGGAAGTGTTCACAGCATGGACCTGCCTGGAGGGGCCTCAGGAGAATAAAAATAAAACTTCTGTTTGTAAAACAGATATCTTTCATTCCTCACCACTGTCCTCACCCTAGAACTCAATGTCCATGTTGAGGACCATGGTCTAGACACAAAAGCACAGAACATGCAATGTACTCATCACTGAGCAGGGAAATCTAAAAATAAATGCATCATCCTGAGAAAAAGACATCTGGACCCTCTTAGGAGGGAGGCAAGAGCAGTGTTTACTGCAAAGCAATAGTGGCGCTTGCAAATGCAAATGTATGTGTGTGAATCTGAAAAAGCAACAGACTGCAGGAGCAACTCAAGTGTGTGGGATGTGATACAGCATTAGCTATATCTGCTCCTTCCGTCCGTCCTTCCTTCCTTCCTTCCTTCCTTCCTTCCTTCCTTCCTTCCTTCCTCCCTCCCTTTCTTTCTTCCTCCCTTTTTCTTTCTTTCTCTTTCTTTCTTTCTTTCTTTCTTTCTTTCTTTCTTTCTTTCTTTCTTTCTTTCTTTCTTTCTTTCTCTCTCTCTCTCTCTCTCTCTCTTTCTCTCTCTCTCTCTCTCCTTCTTTCTCTCTCTCTCTCTTTCCTTCTTTCTCTCTCTCTCTCTCTCTCTCTCTCTCTTTCTTTCTTGATACAGAAAGAAAAAGTGAGTTAGTAATGCCAAGGGAATTTCGCACACTAAATCGTGTCACTATAAGGATTGATTCTGGCTTGGATGTTTCAAAAAAAAAAAAAAAAAAGAGGAAAGAAGGCAATCAACCAAGTAATTCATTTATTCTTCTACTTGCAGTCAATGGCTGTCTCTCCCCATCAAGTGTGGCTAATACCCTTTCATCATGTTGTGGGTTCAGTGAAACTCATCTCCAGTAATCCAGACTTAACTGACAATTATGATGAGATACTGTAAAGAAAAGCCGGTCTGGAAAGCCTGGCCATTCTCCTGAGCAGCAGGATGGGAACCTCACGGGCTCTTCAGAGGTTCTGCAGTGCTCACCATAAGCGGAGCTGGAGCATAGGGACGGCTGTGCCATTGTTGATCCGGGTGCCACCCAACCACTTCCCTCTTGTTCACGGACACCAGGGACTTCAGTGGGTTGGATGTCTCACGTAGTGCCAGAAAGACAAGACCATGAGAGCTTCCCCTGTCACTGCAGGGGATATTATCCTACTCTTGGGATATTTAAGTGTAGTTCTCAAAGCTCAAAATGTTTTTTCTCAAGTGGACAAGCTTGACTTTCAAGCCACAGCTTCTATAGAGAAACCTCCTTAAAAAATAACCTGCCAGTCTGGCGTTCAGTTCTTCAGTCTATGGAAAGACATGCATTTGCACACAAGCACTTCTGTTAATCGTAGTACTTGTGCTATATTACTACTTATTTGAATTATGTTAAGCTCTAGAAGCCTCAGTAGTGACTTATGATCCTGTATGCTGAGTGCTGGATAAGTGTCTGGGGCCAAATGACTGCAGTCTAAAAAGACACAGGTGGACACAGATGGAGAAATGGGAAACACATCACTTGTGCATTCCTTAGAGGGAAGATATCTTTTACTACATGTAAATAGAGCAACAATCTCAGTAGTATCTTGATCTTCATTGAAGCTGTCAGCTGGTTGAGATAATAGTAAGTTAAAAATCTTAAGAGAGTGCTGACCTGAACTCCACAGTTTTCTGAGGGCCAGACATAAGAATCTAGTACTACCCTGCCAAAAATACGTTAGCAAGACATTTTCTTTGAGGGATGTGCGTCAGTGCTGCTAGAAGAAAAAGCTGGATTGCTCTTAAGCAGACACTGAACAGCCACATCTTTCACAAGTGAGGTTCTCCCATGTGTGTATATATATTAAATTTGATAGGGACCTCTTTTACCACTATATTGTTAGTTCAGAGTAAATTATTCAGGTGCCCGGGCCTTTTTATCATCACTCAGCTCTGTTTTCTCTAAATATGTTCATTATCTGCATGTTGTCGCTGAGTACTTTATTCTCTCTCACCCGCAGAGCTACGGCAAATTGTTAATCTGGAATATACACAGTGCTCATTAGCCACTGCGGAACTAAACAATTAGCAGACATGACGGGGTCTCCCTCAACTGATGATGAGAACAACCAGCAGCAGATTATGAATAATAAATATCCCCATTATCAAAGACTATCCCTGCACTAATGAGAAGCATCACTCTCATATCAGTGCACTGGTGTTTGGATGGGGTCTAACCAAACACTTGATCAGAGCTTGAGCAAACACTTGAGTGCTGTTTTATCTCATTATCCCAATTATTTTTAAACACAGAAGCAGCCACAGACGATGAGCTGCACCTCAAGCAACTTCTCTCTCTTTTTACTCTGTTAGTCCTAACACTTCTATACCTGCTTTGGGAAAGGGCAGCAAGCTTGAGTTATGATCTCTTTGTAAACATTATAGAACTATGCCAAATTGAGGGAGATACTAATTCAGATATATCAGAAGCTCAGGGGAAATGAAAAGGCTTTGTCTACTTCCCATCCCTCTCAAATATGAACACGCACAGAAACACTCACTCACTCCCGAAGTAATTACTCACAGAGTGGGTTTGACCTTGCTAGAGCACTGTGAGATGAAAACTTCAGGCATGAATTCTACAGGACACCAAACGAGATGATTTAATGCTTTCTTCTGATTTAAAGAACATTTACTTTCTCCAATAATGGTCCATCCATAACACAAGGCTGATCTTTATCTTCCTCTTCTTTTTTATTCTCTCTTTACATGATTACCCAGCAGCTGGGCCATGTGGAGAAGGCCAAGGCCTCCCGTCTCTGCACCTCCACGTCGTCTCCACTGTGCTCTGAGACCCCTTGGTCACACGTGGCAACTCCTCATGTTTCTTCAGCCATCCCAGCTACCTTAACTCCCAAGGACAGTAACTGCGTGTTGAAACTGTGCAGCCTCCCAGCGCAAGGAGCAATGCACCGAGTGAGGTATCTCTGCAGGAGACCTGCCACAGTATATTGCTTATTGCTAATTTTCCACAATAGATTCAAATCTATTCACTTTGTTCTTAAAAACAAATACTAACCTTACCAAAACATCAGCAGCTGTTAAGGCTATTAAATTTAGTTTTTCACTGTCCATTTATTGACACAGCACAAGGGGTCTGATCTTGTGCAGATCACTCCTGCTCGTGGCTCCAGTGCTGGCTCAAAAGTCAGGAGTAATTGCATCCCTTTGAACATCGCTTTGCATCTCGCTGCTCCAGCGAGAGCCAGGTCCCTGGCTTGGTCCCTAGTTCACAGCAGATGCGGCAGTGAAAACACAGTGACAAGTCCTCAAGAACCCCAGAACTGGGAAGCTGCAGAGCGCTGATGACGTGTGACTCATTCTGGCTTCACTCACACCGCTCCTGTCAGCAGAACAACACGCTAAAAATGCATCAAAAGTGTCAGGCTATTTTTAATTTTCTCCTTGAGTTTGGCGAGGAGTTGCAGATGTTTACGGCATACAGAACTTGTCCATGTTGCTTTGATCCCATAGGAATGACGGTCTGCTCTTGCTCCACATGCTCAGGGCAGAATCTGGAGGCCCTATTACAGGAAGATGTACTGAGGAATTACTGATGTAATTCCAATGGATGTGAGCACCTTACATTTAGTAAAGGAGATTCAAGGCTGCTCTGCGCATGGAAGGCAGTCAGGCGTGTTTTGAAGACAAAAGAAAGGAAAATGACACCCATATATCCCATTAAAACTCTCTTCACAGGTTTGATAGGGTCCTACTTTGGGCCGCAGAAAAAAGAAAAAGAGAAAAAAAGTGTTGACTGTAGAGATAAATTTCGACTCACTTACTGAAAATTATGCTGGGATGCTCCTATACTCCACAATGACACCTGACACAAAGCCCTTAACTATCTGCACATAGTAAGGCAGAGGTGTTTTACTCAAGGAAGAAGTTCCCAGGTGGTTTAATCTGTTCAGAGGTCTCCTGCTGCTTGAACTGCTGTTGTTCCTCTGTCCTAGTGTGTTCAAGCAACATCACAGCCTTGTTATTGCTATTATTATAACTCCTGCTATTACTAGGGCAGCTAAAGTTGTAAAGCATAGACATGGACCCTCGAGAAAACCACTCCTTGTTTTTCCCTATTTTCTTGGGTTTTATGTCTCTGCTTGTGGAAGCTTTGGACACCCTGTGCACAGACAGCAAATATTTATCAGTCCCTGCGGACACAGCCAGAAAGGGAGGCTATGTGCAACACACAGCTGAGCTCTGCGCTCTGTGCTAGCCCTGCTCCAGTAGCCTCTGTCCCTATGGATCTTGCCCTATTTTCACCCTAACAGCAGAAAGTCAAATGGTGTTTGAGGTCAGGCAGAAGGGATGGCCAAATCTGTCTGGATTGGTCTGCCCTACATGGCAAAAGGCTGGGAATAAGGATCCCTGGTTTCTCTTGAGCAGCAGAGCTGATGGCAGCGACATGCAGATGTCGCCTATGCGCTTCCCCAGCCTGCTCACATACTCTTTTATTCTTTATTGCATTTTAAACAGGGTACTTTGGGGGACCCACAAACTTAAGGCAGGAATTCCTCATTCTCTCTCAGGCATAAATTTTACACTTAAAATAATGAGCCCATTTTTTAAAAGAAGTACAGTAGGAGGCTCAAAAATGACTCAATTCTGTATTCTGAAAAGAACTCGTGAATCGCTTGTGCCTCGGAGCTATTTATACACTACCTGCCACGGAAATTCACAGATGAACGAACTAGCAAGAAACATACTATTCAACAGAGAGTTTCTTAGGATCTGGAGTCCAAAAAACCACATAATTACATAAGGGCCTGATTTGGAGGGCGCTGCTCACCGGAGAGAAACCCTCCAACATCATTTCTCCATGTGCTGCTGAAAATGAGCTCTTCTCTTGCCCAGACAAAGTCGCTACCAAGAAGCCTGAATCCAAAACACTCTGACAACTTGCTGTCACAGCAGCATTACCTGCTTTATACCCATCCGCGTGCAACCTCTGCATGCACATAACGAATGTCTGACCTACTTTAGCAGCTGCCCACTTCTATAGGTGAAAGGCACTAAGCAGAAGTGAAAATCCAGTGCGTTTCCTTGCAGAAATGGGAGGTTGGTGCTGTATAGAGAAGCATCGCCTTTCTATGTGTCACTTTGCTGCCAAATAACTTTCAGACCTTTTCTACAGGATTTACATGTGCTTGGTTTGTGCTTGATGCAGTCTGCAAGATGCTGGAGCCGCGCTGATGAAAATCTGGGGGGAAACAGAGAGGTAACATAGAGACATGAAGCCTGAGATTAATTGCAGAGAGGTCTCTCGTGTGCAGGTATAGGCGCCTGCCATACAGTGCTGCTGACGGGATCGGCATTACTGCAAAGCATGTCCCTAAATCCCCATTCAGGGCAGCTCTGACAGCTCAGTCTGGGCTCCTAATTAGCAGCTCGGTCTCTGCCCAGCCAGCAAAGGCCGGGGCTCTCCCACACATCAGCATTTGGCAGTGGGTAGAGATTAATTTCCTGCTGATGCAGACGCAGGAAGCAGCCCCGGGGCTGCCCATTAGCATGGAAGGGAGGTCTCAGTGCGGCGGGCGAAGCGCGAGCGGCACCAGGAGAGGGGACCTATCCAGAGCGAGGTGCTGCAGAGCCCCATTAGCTCTGCATTAGGGACGGGCTGTTGCTCTCCCTCGTTCGGGCTCCTGCTCTCCTGCTGCCTGTGCAATCCCTGCTGACACTTGCACTGAGTTGCCCGGCCACGTTTTATCAAGCCACAGCACGGCCAACCTGCGTGTTTTCCCCAACCAGCACTGACTCGTGCGCGAGCTCTTCACAACCTACTTAGCATGCACAGCGTTTGGGGAAGGATGCTCTGTAACCTCACGTCAGGCAGCCCCAGAGCTCTCCGGAGGGACCGAGCTCAGGGAGCTGCCGGGCGGGGGGCTCTCATCCTCCTGCACAGTCTTGCCGTGCACCACACCCGCTGCATCAATATTGCAGAAGCTGCAACGGCAGCAGCACTCCCTGCGTCTCACCCGGGCGGATGCGGGAGGAGAGAGGCGCCGGGCAGCAAAGCAAGTCCCTGCCTTGTAGCAGGACACAGGCAGAACGCGTCATGTGCAACATCCCACCTGCACACACCCCCTCCTACGCACACCCTGCAGGAAACAGGCAGCCCAACACGCAGCGAAGCGCAGCAGATCCAGCAGAGCTTCCCTTTGTAAAGGATTCCCCAAAGTTTCCTCGGGAACAGCTGCCAAGGAACCTCAGCAGCAGCAGTGCAAGCACCGGACTGACGGGCGCTGCCGGCCAGTGCTGCAGGCATGCCGGAGCCTGTGGGGGAATCCCTTTGCAGAGGCCAAAGTCCTTTTTTGATTGTTTGCTTTTTTCTTCCAAATATGAAAGAAGTTGCAGTGTGATGACACGGAAAACTGCCCTTCCTTCTAGGGGCTTCTAATCCCCCTTCCTTTCCCCTACACTGCACTGTGTCTGTGCATGCTCTTGGTGGCCCTAGATCAAAGATTTTGCATCTTTTGAGTGACAAATACCTAGAGATTTGGATTTCTGGAAGCAAAAAGACAAGAAAAAAAGTGGAAAAGGGCAGGTACTGCCCTGTGCAAACTGGGATGCTTCCCAAATACAGCCAAAGCCAACACCAACGAGAAATACAGCTCTGTATGGGACTTGTCTAAGTTTTTCTTTTACCATTGAGTAGATACATCATTACATTACAGAGTACGCAGCAAAGTCCCCGAGTTCCCAGAGGTCCTGCCTGTTTACAGCAGCCTGATGAATGGTGGTGACCCCTCCATTCCCAGCACACAGCTCCTCCCCGGCACTTCCCACCCCTTGCTGCAGTGCTGGGAATGGGCTGCTCCGCATTTCACTGGAGCATCTCCTTGTCCGTGGTCCTCTTGGCCCATCTGCTTCCCAAGAGGAGCCCCTCTACCCACAGCCCTGCCTGGCACAGAGATTTTGAGGCTCTTCTTGCGCTTTTCCCCAAGAGACAGATGGAAACAGCAAGCGGGGAGGCGTCGCAGACACCTTGTCACCATGTCGAAGGGGCTGTGTCTGAGGCTGAGGCTTGTCTGACACTCGGCTGCAGCGATCTGGTGGGAAGGCACCAACCCGGGTCGCTGTGACTCCTAAGGCAGCAGTGACATTAAGGGATCTCTGGCTGATGCTCAGGAGAGAAGCAGGGGAACAGACAAGCCCGATGAAGTGACAGGCTCCAGCAAAAGCAAAACTGCAAGGTTGCTTGCAACTAGGCCAAGCTGGGATGCGAGAGGTGACCTGCAAACATCACATCTTCTTGGAAATGGCCTGGAAACAAAACCATGTATTAACTCCTGCAGGAACAGAGCACAGTGCCAGGCTTTATTTTCCTACCAAAGCATAAACAAAGAACATCTTGGCCTTAAGCACAGCACTTAGAAGAGATGGTGAACACTCTCCCACAATACACCCAGCTAATTTTACTGTGGGGAGAAATGTATTCCTGCTCCCAGCTGCTGATGAGCTGAGCTGGAGCAGTCAATGGCCTTCAGATTTTATCCTGACTAGTATAATCACTATTTCATAACTAAGGGATATACAGGACAAATTTCTCAATTTGCAGATTAGAGAAAGGTCAACTCCAGCTTAATCTGTTGCTGCCACAGGTCAGGAGGCAGGGTGGCTCAGAAACAGTGTGCAATTAAAAGTGTTTAGCCGATTGTGTATGCAGATTTGCATGCCTGCGAGCCAAAGAAAACACAAAAGAGGGGACCAAAAGCATTCCGAGCAATTCCCAAATATCTTCAATAGAGGAATGTAGCAGTGAAAAGCTGACAGTGCGCTAAGTATGAGGGATCAGATCCGCCCTTCCCAATGACAGGTTGGGATCAGGGAAGTTTTGGGGGGCAGATCTGTGCAAAGGCCGTCACCAGACAGACCATATTCTGCCTGACCTTGAGAGACCCCAGAGCTCTGCTGAGGCTCTGGGTCTCCAGCGCTGCCCCTCACCCTTGGTACTTACAGCAAGGCAGGAATTCATGTTATGGAGAGATTAATTTCTATTTTTTTCCTAAAAGAATTCCAGATAAGATTTCTAAAGAATAATAATAATAATAAATACATACATACATACATAAAAACAGGAGATGCAGCCCTGTGCATAAAGAGGCTGCAAATATATGTGGTAATTGTACTTTATTTAAACATCCATTTAAAACATATTTGGGAGCTTAACTAGGCTTGATATTTCACTCAGGACTCAAATATACATTTTCTTCCATTCTGCCCAATAAAGAGCTCCCAGACTTTCTGTCATTAGGAAAAAAACCACTTTGTGCAGATAAATAGCACAGCAGGTTGTGTTTGCATCAGACTCTCTTAGTTTACTCAGGAAATTAAGGCTCGTGAGTACAGCTTGACTCTGGAAAACTGCCTTCATGAATGAAACGTTATGAGGCTGCACATCTCCCAGCACCTGTAAACCCAGAGCAAAGCGCTCCCTGGGAGCACCAAGGCCACGTCACTACCACTACGTTGTGCCTGCTCCTCATGTGGCGCTACTTGCCAGAGGGGATTTATCCTGAGCTAGTCAGGGCTGGAGAGCTGCGAAGGTGGTGGATCGCAGTCTGCATCACGCCATATCACACACAGTGCCTTCAGGGTCCAGCGTCCCCACTCTGCTCCCTTCATGCAAGCAGCTCCTAACACGGATAAATAAGGTGCTTTATTTTTATTCTTCTTTCCCAGCATGCGGAATTTCGAAACAATCCCATGTGCAGAGGAGAAGCTGAAGCGCACATTGCTCACAGACATTCACCTGAACGAACCAAGTTGCCCACAGCAGGGGAGACGTGACAGCACAGAGGACTTGCTCTCCCCACCTTCACCCCGGTGCAAACCAGTTGACATGAGCGAGTCCCGCCACTTTGCAACTGCAATAACACTCTGAGAGCGCAGACATATGTGAGCAAACACCTCTGCCCCCAGAGAAATCGGGGTTTCTTGTGTGTTAGCTGAGTTTTCCATCCGCGAGCTGCTGGCACAGCCTGTGACCAAACATCAGCTCTCTGCTGTCACTACCTCTCACTCCTCTGTTATCGCCACCTATTCCTGCAAAATGCTGATGGCAAAAGAGTGCTGTCCCCAGGAGGTGGCCATGTTAGTCACCTTGGGGGATGAGGGGAAAGAAGCAGACAAGAAAAAGCATTTAAAAACATGCAAAGAGGTCCACATTCTCCTAAACGTGTTGGCACACGCTGACAGTGGGCAGCTGTCCCTGCTTCTGTCACCCAAATGCGCTCATACAAAACACAGGGAAAGCGTCTTCTCACCACGAACCAACATGTTTTTCCTCAGGTGCAACCCAGCTTTTCAGTCCTATAAAGCACACAAAAAATCTCTCCTTGTACCAGTCATTCCTCCTTAAAACCAGTGTGAGCTTCACTAGTGCAGGATTCAACGAAACCCCAAGGTTTTGGGTAGACGACAGTAAAATCAAGCTCTTGCGGCCGTGTGTTCAGGCCTTTGCTGTTGTGCGGCTGTAGCAAATGGCACAGTGCTTTGTTTGTGTTCACACAGTGTTATTTGCCAAAATTGACTTTTCACTATAAAAGATTTCCAAGCTCAAGTAAAAGGGAAATGGTGTGTGGAACTGGGAGGAGGGGAATAATAAACCCCTGGGACTTGCACAAAGCAACTTTGTTTCCTTTGGTTTCCTGAGAAAACTGAAAAGGCTTTGTCTCAGGTTGCAAACAAAAATAATATTTTCATTATTTTCATTAATAATGAAATAACATAACAGCATCTTCATTAATTCAGTCTGTGAACCAGAAAGACAGGAGAAGACACTCAGCTTTGCTTGAGAAGCAACCCAAGCTCTTGGCTGGTGCAGAAACGCCTGGACCAGCAGTCAGCTCTCAAATTGGCATAATTACATTTAGTTTTGTAACAGGAAAGCAGGTAAAAGCAGAAGAGTGGGTAGAAGTACAGCAGAGAAAAGACAGTACAGCAGAGTCTTGAAGTCCCTGAATCGGAGAATAATTCAGGCTGGATGGCATCTCTGGGGGTCTCCAGCTCTACTCCTGCTCAAAGCAGGTTACTCAAAGCTAGTTCAGACCGTGCCCAGGAGAGCTGTGAATATCCCTGAGGATGGCAATTCCCCAGCCTCCTGGGTGGTGTTGGACCACCTCTTGCATCTTTTTCCCTTCTACCTACTCAGATAAACATAATGATTGCAGTTTATGACTGCAGTCCTTCATGCACCGGGGTCCCCAACCTCCCCTCTTTGGATCTAGTTTGTCATCCTTTCTTCTTGGACCCGAGCAGGATGCAGCCTAGCAGATACATCTCACTAAAGCGAGGTCTGCTTGGGAGGAGGAGCATGGGCTGCATGGACCACCGTGCTGGACCACAAGCATGAGCTGCAGTAGGAGCCGATTAGGAGCTGGAAAGATGTTGGAGGCCATAGGTAGTAAAGAGCAGAATAACTCCTCCATATGCCTCAGAAATCATGTTTTTGCCCCACCAGATAATGTTTTTGACTCTGTCCCGCACATACGCAATCATTTACATTTCAAATTGCAAGGAAGTGCTCCTCAACCTTGAAGGCAACAAGATTAAAAAGTAGCCCCTGCTCAACACAGACTCCATGACATGTATTACAATCACCTTAAAATGTCTAAAAGCATTGATTTGTGAAAGAAAATCCGAATGTCAGACAAAAAATATGTTCATGGCTAATTGGTGTTTTCAAAGTTATACAAAATGGATACATTGCCTTATGAATGTGGAAAATACTGTTACCTAACAGTTTTTCTTACCCATGTAAGAAAAATGTAGGTAACTATTAAAAAAAATGATTTTCTCTTGGGCTTATCATAGCGGTTTGCAGTTGCAAACATTTAATAATAAAATATTCCGTACAGGACAACTTTTATACCCCTTTTCTCCTCTTTGTCTCCTTATTTTCCTCTGAGCCTTTCCCTACTCTGCAATATCAGACAGGGCTCCAAAACCAAGTGGCAAAGCAGAAACCGAGGAGGCTGATTGCAGTCAGTGTCACCCTGATAACAGCTCAGCTGGGTTTTGTTGCGATGGGAACATAAAGTAAAATTTTCTAATTGTGGGGGCCTGGAGAGTTTGCCCCACTATACAAAACCCTGTCTTTTCACTATCACTCAGAGAAACACTGAGAGATTTTTAGCATCCTCCGCTTCCAGCAACTAGAAAAGGATTTAGGCGTTCCCAGCCCTTCAAAATATCAGGCCACTTTGGTTGAGTCAGCAAAGCACAGAAAATCGAGCTTATTTTAAGCATGCACAGAGTGCTATTTGAGACCTTATTTTCCTACTTGCATACAGACAGAGATCTGTAAATATTGACAAACATGAAAATCGGGTCCTCATATTTTATGAGAAAAATACTAGTCTTCCCTAGTGGGATTAACCATCTGGCACTGCTCCTTCCAGCTGTTTTCCTGAACATTCTCTCTTATTTATTCCCAAATGTATCTTATCTGCATGCTCAAAGGGCTGCTATGATACTGTCCTGCCTATCAGTGCCCAGCTTCCTATTTCCAAGCCTGTTATTTCTTTTCCTTTCTTCTTCCTTGATCTATAATTCCTTTGGTCAGTAAGTGGAATCCATTCAACAAAAGGGATTGATTGTGTTTTTGCAAAGATTTTGCCTTTTATTGTGTCTGTGGTGACTGGCTTGGCAGCTTACTTTGAAAGGGCAGCTTGTTAATAATTTAAGGCAGCCACTGAAATACAAAGAACTTCTGGAAATATCCATGTCGCCAAGATGAATTTGCAACAATCCACTTGAGCTGCAAGACAATATCACCAATGTTGGATGGAATATCTGCTGGGATACAAAATGGGTGTGCTTACCTACAGAGCTGTTATCCAGAGGGATGAAGGAGATAAACCCTAGCCTTTGTACAGATGAAAAGACACCTGTAACCCCGAGGATCAAGTAGATGAGATAACAGGGCTCTTGCAGCCTTACTAACCTTTATGGTGTGAAAAGCGTCAGTCATTCTTCCATCTCGGCAGCTCACTCTGCACTATCTTACAGCAGCGGCAACCGGGGCTGCCAAGCACAAGGAAGATCACACACGTCTTGCTTTATATTCATGAAACAGAGTTTAAATTCAATTACAATGTGCTTTAGAAGAGCCTCCTCTGAACTCTGCTGGCACTGAATACTTTAATGAAACCTTGAGAAGAGAAGGTCTCTTTCCCAAATTATTTATAAACAAACTTTTGTTGAAAAATTGTTGCAACATGCAGTGTACCACAAATGGTAAACTATCCATGTCCCCACGCTCTCACCTTGTTGCTCCCCATCCCTGAAGTATTAAAGAGGAGATGCAGAAAATGGCAGAAGACACAGCATTGGACCGGCTATACCAGAACCGCGACACCTGCTCCTGTTTGGAGGTGACAGCTACAGCACCGTAGGAGAACCCTGAGCATACAGCATCACACAAATAAAACCCATGCTAAGGCTTCTAGGAGACATGAGAAAGCAATCAGCCTTTCCTGAAGCTGACTCTGAGTTCAGCTAGTAAAATTTTCATAGACCGACGCATACAGCACTGCCGCTCCAATGTTGCTTAGAGGTAAATCTTAGTATTATTTTTCAAATTTGGGGGATGCTAGGAACATTCTTCAGTGGACATTACACATCTATAAATGACTTTCAGCTAAATCCATACCTCATATTTCATCAGAACTTGAGAAATGCCTTTCCTGGAAGAACTGTTTGCGGAAGACAAACTTGCATGCATCAGCATCAAGAGAAAATAAACACCAAAGCTGGCACAAACAGGTATTTAGGAAAGATGTGTTTGCTCGTTCATTCCATCAAATATCCTTACTAAAGAATTACGGGACTCTCAGAAGAGGCTACAATTTGAGCAGTGCAACTCACACTTCAAATATTCATTATTGTTTCACCGAGCCCAGATATTAAAGCGAATCATTTCCAAATTTGGTTAAGAAGCTGGTTTGAGGAAATGCTATTTTATTAACACCACATTTCTCAAAGCTACTTTCATTCTTTCATTGCTTATTTCCTCATCCTCAGAAGCATGGAAGGATGGTTGGAAAATTTTCATCGAAAGAGTTGGCTGCAAAAAGTCATTTCAGTGAAACTGAACTTATTTTATCTGGGGCAAATTGGAGGTATTGCAAAGCAAATGTACTTTTGTTTTGGAAAATATGAAACACAAATGTCAAATATTAAGTATTTAATTTCATTTTTTGAGGGGAGAGGGCATTTTGTTTTCTTCTTTTTGTTTCTGTCAATTCTATAGCTTTCCCCATTTCATCCAAGGGCTGTAGCACCTTCAAGCCCAGCGGGACAGGACTGTGCCCAGCGCTGCGGGGCTCTGGTGGTCGCGAGGTCGACCCCAGGCATTTAACAAAGATGACGCTGAAGGTGACAGTCCCCAAGAGGGATGAGGAACCACCCGCGCCACCTGCTCCTCTTCCTTGCAGCCTGAGCTGTAATTTCGGCAACACCCAGGGCGCCCGGCTGGGTCACTCTCTGTCATCTCCAGCCCAGTCAAGAATTTTCCAAGGAATACGGTATTTTTTACACTTGACTGGAGGCCAGACAGAAAAAAATCGGGATTTTACTGGAGTAAACTACCACGTTTGTCTGCCACAGCCCTCATTGATAAATCTCCCATTTTCCATTTACCCTAATGGTTTTAACAATACCAACGGGCTCAAATTAATGCGTTTATATTTGCCTGTATTATTTTCCCATTCCTGCTTCCTTGGATGCTGGCACTACACTGTTAATCTCCTGCGCGCCGCTTCATTTTCTGTTACTCCTTCCTGCCAGGCTTGCATTTATCAAAAATCCTTGTTGCTACTATTTCAGGCTGAAGATTGCTTTGTTCGTTTCCCCGAAACCCATTCAATGCTATGTTTAGTTTTGTCTGCAGCAGTCAATTCACCCGCCTCCAGGAAAGCAGGTTTTTTTCTGCCGAACAAGCAAAAAGCCATTTATATATATATATATTTATATATATATATATATATATGTATTATCAAGAAAAGTCACTGGAATGTAAAAATATGAGCCATTCCCACTTTTCTGAGCTCCATGACTGATGCATGCTTTCAGAGTAAAAGCTGTTGGCTTGAGCAATATAGGAACCAAAGAAAGGGATCAAATGCCTGATCTGAACCATTTGTTGCTACAGCTGAAGTCACAGCCGTCCCTGTTTGCCATGGGCATGGAGATCAGACTAGCCCAGGCTCTTTGCAGGGAGTTTTCATGTAATTTAAGCCTGCTCTTGTTATGTGCCCTTGGTGAATCTCTTCTTTAGCTTAAACAACCTGTTCTTTCGGTTTTCCCTCCTATATCATGTTTCCCAGGCATCTGATCATCCTGGTTGCTCTCCTCTGGACTTCCTTCTCCTAAGTCATTGCTCCTGAAGCACCGCTCTCTGGACCAGACACTACACTGTTCCTGAGCATATTTGCCTACCTTGCATGCAAAATGCATATTATTGTATCTCTGTGTGGCATTTGCTGTTTAGCAGCAGGAAAAACCACAAACTTCACAGCATCCACTGGTTCACATTCACCTTGTGACCATCACAACCCCCAGGCCTCCTCTGATAGACCTTGTCTTGGGGTCTCATCCTGGACTTGTGCAGTTGGCTGTTCCCACTGAGATGCTTAGACCCTGCTGCATCAATTATCCGTTTGTTCTGATCATGTATTCAGTTGGCCAAGGTCTTTCTGTGGTTTTGGGGTCTCCCTTGCACTTCCCCGTGCAAAGTGCAGGAGCTGGGAGAGGTTGGCCAGCCTCGAGGTTGCTCCTGCTGTGGTTTGGTGCTTCTCAGCAAGGTGCTCGCGCTGCCAGCGTTTGTACAAACTGCTCCCTACCTTGCAGAATGGAGATTTCATGCCCTCTCAGTTAAGTAAAAGAAATAAATGAAAAAGCATAAAATATTTAAAAGCTTTTTTAAAAAGTAATTATGTTAAGGATTTCAATTAAACAATGGGTGTAAGGGGGATGGTTTTGCTAGGAAAGAACATTTCCATAGCTCATGGAGGCAGGAGAAGCAGACCAGAAGGTACCTGCTGAGTTTCCAAATCTAACCCCCTTCTACCGCAGGCATCACATTACCCAATTCCCTTCAGAAAGTGATTGGGCTCCTCTTGAAAGCACCTGGATGTTTTCCTCTGTTTTTCTCTCTGCTCTCACCTCTTCCCTTCCCCAGACTTGAATCCAAGGACTCTGGGCAGCTGCCAGCCTGGGAATGCCAAAGGTTTCATGCCATCTGCACCCATTTGTTGGCAAAGTCCTTTGCAATAAGGAAGAAGGAACTTGCTTGGTGTTAAAGCTCAGCAGCCATTAGATGGGCTGGACCACAGGCAACTTCATTTCCAGCAGCACACAGAGAACCAAGGTCACATTCATGTTGAGTGTGCTAAATAGGTGCTAGCAAATCATATTTGTTAGTGCCCTCGCTCTCAGATTTAATGGATATTTTCAAGCCAAGAGGAAAGCGTGTTGGTGTCTTTGCTCTTCAGACAGCAATGACAAAGAATAGGCCATAAATGCAGGATTCAAATTAAGCATCCTGACTGAGGTCGTTTGTGGTATTTTTTTCCTGACATTAGCTAGAAACTGGAGCTATTGCAAAAGAAATGCCGTCCTGTGGGGAATGTTCATCTTATTTTCAATTTTGTTTTCATCACAAATCAACAAACAGCAAATCTTTCGGCAGAATGGAAAGCTCCATAGGAAAAAGAATTGGAAATGTTGAAGCATGGATGTTGTTTCAGCAAACTGAGCTATGTCAGTGCAAGTGGCAAAATAATGCATGGTACCAACTGCATTCTCTCTGTGTTGTTCACCTGAAAGGGTGAATGCATTTGTAAAACAAAACTAAGGATCCTTGAGTTTAATATGAGTTTAAAAGCAAAAAAGTATCTTCATTTATCTAAGTAAAAATAGTTGACCTACTTTTTTAGAAGAGAGAAACTCTCCTGAAGGGAGACTTTTCTGGAGTTTCAACTTTGAGACCAACCAACCTCTCTGGAGTACCTTGGCCCTGGCCCTGGGACTCAGGAACCTGATTCTAGTTCAGCTTCAGCTGCTGGGAACTCTCTGGTAAAAAGGCTTGGTCTTAAAACATCTCAAAAAACCCTCTGATATTTACACTGAACTCACAGAGGGTCTTTTCTGGAAGCACAGACCTTGATTTCCAAAGTGCCCAGGCACCTCCTGCAGCTGATGGGTGCTCAGGCTTCACTCTCATAGTCCTTGCGTGCAAATTTGGGTGGTTAAATAAAGCACCCCCATATTTACAATAGCCTTTACTTTAGTGAAGGGGACCATGACATGACCTGCCTAGAGAACGAGTCCTAGTCCAGGGGGTGACATCTTTGGGATGGTGTCTGGAAATGCCCAAGGAGCAACTGACTCATGGAAATCTCTCCTGGACACCTCCATTTATGACCTCCACCAAAGCAACCTAAAAAATACTTGCTTCGTCTTGCATTCTGCCTTTTTCACCCTCTCCTGGAAAGCAAGGGCTGATGTTGGCAGAAAGCTGGCTGAGAAAGCAAATGGAAACACAGAGACATTATAAAAGCTCCAAAACATTGCAGTCTTGCTTAACTCCTGGTTCCAGTAAATACCAAAGAATCCAGCGGGTTTTGGAGTTGGGGAAGGGGAAGGCGAAAACTGACTCCTAATGAAAGTGCTGAAGGACATGGCATTGCTATTTCCATCCCCAAGACGATGTGGGGAGGCAGAAACCCCTTTTCTGCCCATTTGGAACAGCTGGACCCTTGCTAGAATCAAACCTTCCCTGGGTAATATTTCTGTACAAATCAGCACATTCTGCAGTGCATTTTCCTCCCCTTGGCAGCGAGGGAGGTGTCAGAAGTTACCACCCTGCTGTAATAACACCTAGCGGGAACAGCCAGAAGGAATTCCTGAAATCCTTATTCCTGCAGGCGAGGCTTTTCCTGACCTAGCAGAGGGACCATGCCCACTAGCTGCCAGCAGCTGTAGGCAATTAGCTGCAGCCCAAGGAGG
Organism: Crypturellus tataupa; assembly: GCA_034781795.1. Taxonomy (NCBI): domain Eukaryota; kingdom Metazoa; phylum Chordata; class Aves; order Tinamiformes; family Tinamidae; genus Crypturellus; species Crypturellus tataupa. The sequence goes on from JAWLRI010000086.1 coordinate 4,412,762, forward strand.
GAAAACATAAAATATTTTATACGCATATTAGAATAAGAGACAAGTAGTACAAAAGGGAGCGACCGAAACTAGAATGTATTCACAGAACTGTCTAGAAACAGGTCCAGGTTCCTTCTGCGTAGATAGCGCTAGAAATTATTGTGATGACAAAGGCAAAAGAAAACAGTATATTCTGTAAAAGAAAAGTAGCTCTTCTGCTTTTCTGCCTCTCCCTACTCTGGAGGGTGTAATCAGACCGCATCTTCTGCAGCGCTGTCTGCTTCCTTCCAGACTAAAGAAATCGCAGTGTAGCATCGAGCTCTGCTTCTTAACGATGATTCTGGAAGGCTTCCCAGGTTATACATTTTCCACTTAATTTATACCTCTGAGGATAACGCTAATCAAGATGGTAGCGAAAGTGCTGAAACACTCTCCGAACAGAGTTGATTTATTAGCGGCAGTTGCATTATTCGCCCATCGAGAACGATGGTTGCAGAAAAGAAATCGTGTGTGCTGGTAGGTTATCAAATACAAGCTGACAATGTACTTGCACAGCAGATATGCATAAGTGCATTGCCCAGCATGATTCATCTGCAAAACATCTAGCGTGCTAGTTGCTCACTTTACAGTAGGTTGGAAGAACGATTCATTAAAAAGCAACAGCAGAGGGAGAGGGGGGTAAAACAAGGAAGCCCAAACTCCAAAATTGGCTACTGTGAAATCTGCTATTTCTTACTCTTTGTTCAGCCTTCTCTCCTCAGGTTGTTTCTGAACAGAGTTTGGATGCCGTAGGGATGGACAACCATGTAAAAATATATGTTGATAGACAAAAATAACAAATGCCATCTTCATGGCCTGGCAGATTTGCTATGTATTCCAGGGATTATACATGGTCTGTTTACCGTGTTCAAAGTGAACGCGCATTGCACATATTTTACAGAGCAAAAACCCCCAAGCCTCCCTCCTTCGCTCTGACCTGCACCTCCACGGTACAACAACTGAATTACAAAGGCTAATGTCAGAAAGCTTTGGAAGAAAAAAAAGAATCCCCCAAATGGCATCTGGCTTGTACTGTGGTAGCTGCTTAGAAGATTTTCTGTGATCTCCAGTGTTATTTTTTAAAGAAATAGGTAAAAAAAAAAAAAAAGCATGATATGACAGTCCAAATCAGAATTTTGCAGGTCATAATTAAAATTAATGCTCTTGAAGAATAACTAAGGTGTGTTTGGAATAAACGTCTCCCTATAAAACCAAAAGTAGATAAGGTACATTTCTAAACACTGCTGGCAGGCAAATACGGTAAAATATGCTAATTAATTTGAGGAAAAAAATGAAAAATACATCCCCACATTTCTAATAATAATTGTTTTTTTAATCCCTTTATCTTTTTTTGAGAGTTTTTTTGTAGAATGACAAATTTCTCAAAGAGCTTCAAATTCAGGAAATTCAGACCTTTGCTCCCAGCCTTGGTAGAGACAGACATGCATTTTCAAAGGCAGACTTCCTATTTCACACATGTAAAAATAACCCACTTTTTACTCCGTGATTCCACATTTGTGCACGTAAGCAGTTATTCCCTTGCTTGGCTTCTCAGTCCTGCACACAATGCATCCACTGAAACCCATGGGAAGCTTTCTGAGTAGAGAATTAGATACCAGCCATTAAAGATCTACTCCACATTGTTCAGCGAGGTAAAAATCCCTGTTTTGCCCTTAATGAAGACCCCGCTTACCAGGCACATCTTTAATTTGCAGCCTGTTGCATTACAGCCCATTGCTGAAGCAGTGAAAATGCCCTGAAATGCAAAGCCGTCCCTCCACACGCACTAAGTACACCTCTTTTGGCTCTAAATTAAGGACACCAAAGAAACAGCCTACTAAGATTTATGGAAATTCAGAGGCCCAGTGTGCCAATATTCAGTAGAGAGATGCTCTCCTGCACTGCCTCCCTGCAGCCACACAGGGAGCACATGGGGATGCCTTGGGGCACCCAGGCTATCGGTTGGGATGCAGCCTTTTGCCTGGGACCTGCGCAGTGTCATGAAGTCAATGGCAGAACTCCCATCCCTGCTGAAAATGGGGATGTAATTCATGCCATAAATGATATTAAAGGGCCTGCAGCTGCTATAGCGTCACGGGCTGCAGAGCTGCCCCGGTGCAGACAGCACCTCTTGGTACAGCGGCCAAGGAGATGCTAATGGCAACTACATCAACCCAAGAGCAAAGGGCTCCCCGTTATTATAGGTAACCAATAACTGAAAGCTCCAGCAAGGGCAGGGGTTTCCTTACAGCAATGCAAGAAATGCTCAGGGAGCCATTTAGCTGCTGTTGTTTAAGTAAAGGTGCAAACCCCCAGTTCTGAGGGATTATTAAGAGATGAAGCCCGCAGGCACTGGATAGCACCTGACTATTTGAAAGGGACAGGTTTACGAAGGCTGTAGTCACTTCCAACTATTTTTCATCTCACGTGGATTCACAGAGTAGATTAAATTAAGCAACAACATAAAGATTTTCATCTAATGTCTTCTGCAAATGACTATTTTCACAGTGTTGCACTGAGATGGGCAAGTGGCAGCACCTTCATTTTACACAAAAGTAGCCTGAAGCACTCTGGTCTACAGGGGAATAATGCCACATTATCCATGACACTTCTTGTAGATCATTTAGCCCTAAATTCATCACAGCACATGCTTCCTTTTAAGTATATGATTTAGACTATACTTATTTTTCAGGGAGATAAGCAAAGCAGATAAGAGTATGCTCATGCCCCATAAAACTACCCAGGCTCTTAAATACTTTAGTGAAAGAAGGTGAACTGAAACCTGTGATCAAAGTAGGACCCCACTGTTAAGAACCTTGTTGTGTGGGTAAGTGACAAGAATTCGGCTCTTGCCTTACTGTCAAATACATCAGGGGAGACGATTAGGGTGACGCGCAGTTAGAAATGTCTCTAGAAACAAGAACCCTGTATTTTGGGCATCTTCCTGAGTGCTGAATCATGCCAAGTATACAGCTGCACATATAGTCACTTCCCCTAAATAAGAAAACTCATCGCAAATGGTGCTTCTTCACCAAAGCAACATGTGCTATGTCACAGCCTTCTTTTCTTTTGGAAGCAACAATGTTTGGGTCTTTTTGGACCCAAACATTTATAAGTATGCTGGGTCTCATAGTAAGAAAATGCAACAGGAGAAACAACACTAGGGTATGAATGCCAAACTGAAAAGGAAAAGGTTCAGTGCGTTCTTGGCCTGTTTTTGAAACACAGACTATTCAACAGGGAAACAAAGCTGATTCGTGAGTCACCCATGTGAGAACATTTAGGCTCCTGCAGCCGTCCCTGCGCTCCCTGTCCATGATGTGATGCTAGAGTCCGGATTTGGGGTGTTTTGGGTGAGTTAGGACAGTTAATGCCCACAGTCGATCCTGTTTGTCCCCATTTAGGAGCAGGGTGGTGGCTCTCACAGGGTCTCCTCCTGACTCATCCCCACGGGTCCATCCTGGCACAGCTTTGCACCATCACATTGCAAACCACCCTCCATCTCACCATTTCTGGGCCTTTTTGTGAAAAGAAAAAAAAAATCGAAGGCAGATGTGTCACCCTGGTCCCTATGTTGTCAAGGTATCCTGAGCTGCCCAGGCTTGTGGTCGAGGAGGTGGAACCACAGCCGGCTGTAGACCCCGTGGTGGCTGGGACATCCACTGCTGCTCCCCTCCAAGCCGTTCCTTTCCTCCCCGACCTATATCTAAAACATTTAATTCCTAAGTAATTAAGATTAAAATAAGGCAGGTGAGTCACCCTCCCTGTTGCTGCTTGCCTCTTGTCTGCCTTTTCCTCTTCCTCAACCCATCTGCACCCTTCAGGAATGAAGTCAAAGCAGGGATGGAGCTGCTTTCGTTGATGTGGGGAGCAGGACGAAGGCAGCAAAGGCATTTTGATGGGTGAGGATCTGAGAAAATATATTACTGTGCAGATTTTATGCTGGGAAATTTTATCCTTCTCCAAGAGCAGCTTTCATTCCCAGATTATGGAGCACTTGCTGGAGGAGCCCAACAGAAGCTATTGCGCCCACTTTATAGAGAGGAAAAATCTGCTTCCAGGCACAGAGGGAAACAGAAGTTAGAGGCAACTTCCACCAAATGATCTTGATCACCCTCAACCCAGCAGCACTTCAGAGCTTTGAGGCACCAGTCCAGAAAACAGTGAAAAATAAGAATCAGTTCCCTAAATCAGGAAGGACAGAACATCAATTATAGAACAGGCGTAAATATACATGAATCCTTTGAAAGCATTCCTCCAAAATGAGATTAAATTTGGCCTTGTTTGGCTAAATTTGAGCAAGACTGTCTGGCAATTCTGGACGTATTTCTGGGCTTCGGTTTAGGCTCCCTTCTGGTCATGAGCCCAGCAAGGCTCTCTCTACTGTAACTTAAGTCAGGTGTTGGAGGCAGCCTTTACAGATGGGCTCGAACGTGTCTCCCCAGCCTGAGGGCAAGTGCCATCTAGACAGCTCCAGGGACCTCCACCAGGCTGCTGCTCCAGGAGGGTCCCCACAGGCCGTATTTGCCATCCCCATAGGGGTATCTCAGATATCTCAAGAGGCATCAGACCCTTCTCCTTTGGATCCCACCTTCAACCTCTTTCTGGAGGCAGCCATCAGGTGGGGAAGGATTGCTAGGGATGCCTGGACCAGCCTGAAGGTCAAGAGCATCCTGGAGTGAGCAAGAGCAGGCAGAACTCACTGCCAAGCCTCATCTCACCTACAGGGACATAGGGACATGCCACCTCTGCATGCAGATCGCTCTGCAGATACCCACCGATAGACAAGACTGTGTCCAACTCGCCTGACAGATCCTGCTGCAGGAATCTGCATGAATCTCCCATGCAGGAATCTGCTCCCACTCCTCCCACCAAACACACCTGCACTGAGGAGGTAGAGTCCACTCTTACCATTTGCCATTTCCCCGAGGGAAAGCATATGTATTTATCCTGGGAAATGCCTGATAGCCTGTGCAATATTTTTGGAAATAATTCTTTTCAAGACATTTTGATCGCTGTTGGTGTATAAAGATAAATAACACAGTCTGTGACCAGATGGTGTGTTGAGTGCCATGGGGCTCTCCTCACAAACATGCAACTGCTCAGCAGCCTTTCAGGACTGTCTCCAGTCCTTGCAAGAGCTGCTTGCAAGCACCTCTCATCCTGAACCAAATACATCCTTAGGAAGGAGTCATTGGAAAGAGGAACATTTTCAGCAGAACCCAAGGACCAAGTATAAAAGCAAGAGGAATCCTGCTTTCTCATCCTGCCCCTGCATGGGAGCTGCTGGAGTCAATCTTCATCCAACAGGACAGCTCCATTGGAGATGGAGCAGGTGCAGGACCTGTAGCTCCTTATACCCTGGTTGATGTGTCTGGTATTCAAGCTTTCCTCAACAAAGCGGGATTTTTTCATCTTCAGTTCCAATTGCTACTGATTTTGGTTGACCTGAAGAAGAGGGATTGAAAACCATTGTTTTTCATCATTCATAAACCACTCCCAAGGTTTTGACACAAAGCCAGTTTGGCTCAAAGCTGGGCCTGAAGCCAGCTTGAAAAGATTCCTGAAGCTTTCAACAATCTCTGGCTGTTTTGCAAATTTAAAACAAAAAGCTAAATCAGGGAAAATCTGCAATTCTCAGGTTTTTAGGTTGCACAAACTAAAAACTTCTGTACAACTTGCAATGAATTCTCATTATTTGTTTTCAGTTATTTTCATGCTGGGACAGTGCCTCAGTACTCAAACCCTAGTCTTGCACCAAGGAGTGTAAAAACATTGTTCACGAGGAGGAACGGTCCAAGAGGCATGGAGGAAGGCAGGGGATGTGTCAGGAAGCTAGAAGGAAACTATATTGACCAATCTATTCCTGTTTGGATGTCTCATTCCCTGTCTCCATTGACAGGGATTGTTTATGATACTTGATGAAGCCCAGGATCTCTTACTTGGACAATTCCTAGAGCTTGGGAATATGCAGGATCTGCCCTCTAAGCTGCAGAATTAAATACTTCTCTGAAATACATGACAGTTTTAGATGTTCTAAAATATGTCACAGCTTCTTACTTGGCAATTTGGGAATAGTTAATCACATAGAAAGAACAGGAAAGCGATTGCTGAGGCAAGAGGGCAGCTGGAACAGAAACTATGAACAGGGACTGTGGGCTCAGGGCTTCCCTGGCTGTGAAGCTGCTCTGCCTTCCCCTTTCCCTCTTCCCCTTTCTCTCTTCCCGTTTCCACTCTGCAGCTGGAGGTCACAGTCTCAGACGCCTTCAAGCCTTCATTAGCTGTGAGCAGTGTCTGCCTCAGTCATGCAGCTCGCTGGCGTTCGCGCTGTTTCAGAGACCACCCCTCTTTGTTCTGTACGCCAAGACACGGCGCGGCCGTGTTTTCATCCCTCAGCGAGCAGCAAACGCTCTCAGGATCCTCCCTCCCTTCCCGATGCCATTACAGCGATGACAGCCCTACCTAGGGACCGCGTCCCGGCCCTGCCTGCGCGGAAGGGCCCGGCAGCACTCGTGGCTGCTTCCCGCTCCCGCAGAAAGCCGTGATCCCAACCTGCCGCTCGGATCAGCACGCGGCACCGCGGCGGATTTGCAGCCTGCAAAACATCCCCCCCTTCCCTGGCAGCCGACAGGCGTTAGATCCCATTTTGCTCCTGAGCACCGGGGAAAACATCCATGTTGCCAGCACCCAAATGCACACTCATGCCCTGGAAAATGCCACGGAGCTGCGTGTCAGCGGATAACACGCGCAGTCATGCAGGGGGGTGTCACCAGCCTGCTCCCCTCGGTGCTGACAGGCGGCAGGGGATTAGGGAGGACTCAGCCCAAAACGCAGCTCCTAAAGCTCCTGCAGTTATTGCATAACCGAGGCTGAATCCCGTCCCAAGCCCTGACCCTCCACTCGGTCCACACAAGTTTAACGCTGCCAGGTTGCATAAGGGGATCCCCTGCAATCGAGAGAGGATCGATGGCTACCCAAAGGGTTGTTTGGACTCGCTGGTGGGCGGGAAGCAGAAATGGGAATGGAGAAATGTTTTCAAGAAGGAAATAGGGCCACTTTCCCTCAGATATTTCTCCCAGAAGCTGCAGGTTCTAGGGTTCTTTAATAGGTGCACACCTGCTATTAATGCAGCACTACCAAAATGACTCCTAACCCAAGGGAAAACAAACGCATCCCAAAAGGAAACTGGAAATCACTGAACCTGAAAGCCTAGTTAAATTACACGCACATTGTGTCATACTTAAAACAGAGAGGAAAACACTGCAACTAAAAAGCCCATCATTCTTAAATGAAAATGAAAATTTAAGAAATGAAAACACACAAAAATTAAGAAATGAAAACACACAAACGCTCCAAAACAGTCACTCCATTAAACTCTCTGTGTTATAATAAAACAAGGGGCCATGCAGGAATTGCAGGGAAACAGGGAATAACCGGGGTAACTGCTTTGAATTCTGCTGCTCCATGTGTGCACGAGACCAGGGCAAAAGAGGAAGGAGCCCTGGCAAACCGGACTGGAATCGAATGCCCTCGGGCATCTACCAGCAATCTGCACACCCTGCGCCGGGCAAACTGCAAAGGGTTCAGGGAACCTGGCTGGGTCCTGCCTGGCCCCTTCCCCCACGCCAGCAAGCGCGTTTATTCGCAAAGGCCCCAAATCTGTCATTATTTTCCCTTTTCCTCCATGCGCTCGCTAACTCCCGGGGAGTGTTTCCTCGGAGCTGGGGAAGGGCCGGGGCCAAGCGGAGCGCGGGATTTGGACGCCCCTTCTGCAGAGCATCCCTGGGTCCCGCGGGCCTCCTACCTGGGGACGCAGTCGCCATGGCGACGGGCCGGAGCACGCTGCCGCTGCCGAAGAGCGGCTGGGGCGGCGGCGGAAGGTCCTCGGGCAGCGGGGCGCCCCCCGACAACTCCATCATGGCCTTGGCCCAGGGCCCGCCGTCCCCCGCGTGCAGCAGCTCCTGGGGGTCCGGCGGGGCTGACATGCTGCGTGCGAGGCGCCCGCGGGGCTCCGGCGCTCCGAGGGGCTGCGGTGGCCGCCGAGGGCTGGGAGCTGCCGCCGCTGGAGCCTGGCCGGCCGCACGGGACTCGGAGCGGCCGCTGCTGCCGCCGTGTCTCGGTGAGCGCTTGTTACGCAGGTGGAAATGGCTTGTTTAGTTGGAGCCTTCCAGCCCTTGCGTCACCCTGTGGCTGGCATATCACAGGGCAGGAAGCTGCCAGCCTGGCTCCAACTCTCCCACACTTAACTGCTTCGGCAGCGACTTCAGCGCGCGGCGGAGGGAGAGCCCCCCCGGCAGCCCCGCGTACGCCGCCCTCCCTCCTGTCCTCCCTCGCATCCCCAGCCCCTGCATCCCCCCTCGCCAGAGCATCCCACGGAGCGGGAGTGCTGCGGAGTCCTCCCGACTTCAGCGGAGAGGGGAAAGAGCCCCTGGCAAAGCGCTTCCGAAAAGCTTTCCGTGACCCTCGCCCTCCCCAGCAGCCTCCCGGCCAGTAGAAGCCACACACAGTTCCCATGTACTTGGGTCCATTTGTGCTCTTGGCTCCTGTTTGCAGCCACGCAGGGGAGAGATGATCCCAGCTCACTGCAGCTAACTGACACCAGTCAAAATAAACTCAAAGCAGGTGTCTGTGTGTTCCCCATCACTTTTTTTTTTGCTCTTTGGCCCCAGGCATTTGCTTCCTTCCCCATTCACAGAGGACAAACACACTTACAAAGCAGGTGTGAACTGCGAGGGATCCCTCTTAGTAGCAATAGTGACAGTGGCACCAGATGCAAGAGAGTGCTGGGAGTGCAGGACAGGATCTGCGACACCTCCCTGGACCACTGGGAAGCAGGGTCCTCACCATCCTTTTGCAGATGAGGAAACTGAGTCATGTAGGTGTTATGGGTCCATTTTTACACAGCAAGGAGCTCTGGCACAGACAGGTGAGTGTAAGAGGTACTTACTGCCATGTAGAGGACAGGGGCCACTGTGCAGGAGACTCTCCAGGTCACATCTCCTGCGATGCAACAAGTCCAGCTGCAAAGTGGAGAATAATTGCCCCAGCCAGAACACCTGCATCTCCATCTGGTTCTTTGCCTGTTGGGGAAACAAGGAAATTCAGAGTTCACCTTGCAGGATGAAGAGCCTTAGAAGCCTCAAGCCTTTCCTTCTGGGTTTTCTTTTTAGGGAATCTCCCCTCTCCTCTTGACTCAAACTCAGGGCTTATTCCTAGGAGCTGCTGTGCAGCTGATGGAGTCAGTGCTGCTCTGTATCAGCTCCACAGGAAAAAACTTCACATATTTGCTCCTCAGCAAGGTGTGACGGACCAGAAGCAGGGGACATTTTGGAGTTTCGCAGCCGAAGCACCAAGGGGCCAGTGTGAGCAGCAGGCTAAAGATGAATCAAATCACACTACAAGTAAAGTGATTACTGTGCAATTTGGTTGAACTTCATGTGTGTCAAGTGCGACTGTAAATGATAGTGCATATTATCCTAGTTGGGGCTACATCCTTTAATTCTAGTGTAGAGATACCACAGGTTAAGACCAGCAAGGCATTAAGAAGGGAAAATATGATTATATCTATATTCTATATTGCTCTGAAAAAAAGCACCTCCAGAGCACATACAGACACATTATGTCTTTGACCTACCCTCCTAGCGCTGCTACCTTATGGGACAGCTCATGCAAATGTGACTCATGGTACATGATTATTGGGTGCATTTTTAGGCACAGGGTCCTGTGGGCTCTTGAGGTACTGCCTAGCCCTGTAGCGGCCCTTCCAAACTCGTGGTATAGGCTGGTGAGTTCAGCACTTGAGGCAGGTCTCAGCAGACAGTGAGGATCTAACCATCAATCTTCTCCTTTTGAGCTGAGTGTGTTTAACTACTGAATAGTGAAGACATCAAACTCACTTCTGTTTTGGTTCTGCTTTGTATACTATATCTAGACCAGGAATTATTATATAGGTCACTCCAGTTTCAGGGTAACATACGCTTTAACACAGCACACAAGACCATCTGGGCTAGAAGAAATCTAGTCCAAACCACTTGGCTGAAATATAGCTATGCAAAGGGGAAAGACTCTCAGGGAATCTCCCTTTTGAGATGCTGCTTTGCTAAAACAATTACAGAGGTAAATGTCATGCGATGTAGTCTGGCTCTTTCAGCTTTATTTTGACTCACTTTCCAGGTAATCTTTGCTCTGAAGTTGCCTGAGAGAAAACACGTTCGATACATGTTGATACAGCTTCAAGATGTTTATTGCAGCAGAGGACAAGACAGGATACGGAAAGATCAAGCACTGCCTGCATTCCTGGAGCATGCAGCATCTTCCTTACCAGCTTCCTTACCAGACATGGAGGTTGCAGGTAGGGAAAATGCTGCCTGATCCACTTTTCCTTGGGAACACAGATTTTCCTGCAATTCACACATAAGGCCCTGAATAACAAAAACATTTTCTTGAAACAAGGGTGAAAATACATATCCCTCTAGTGTGATTAATTTGCTTTATGTGCACAGACTCACTGGAATTTCTTCTGGCTTGTTTACACCAAGACAGGGCAGTGTTTGCTGCAGTTTAGTAACACATGATTTTAGTCATCGTGTTCTTATTGCCAAATCCGAAATCTAAAGTTCCCCACAGCACTGGAGACAAGTTTACCTAATACATGGTCCTCCTTTGACACATACATGTCATGCATGGCGTGTTCTCTGATCCTGGAGACCGTATTCCCGCAAGATTCTGGAGTGTTCAGCACTACTATTAGTAATGTTTTCAAAAAGATGTCTCCCCCTAGAGCTTAATCCACATCCTAGCTCAAACTCTCCAGTGCTCTACTGTGTCGATGACTCCAGCGTGGGCCTGTGATGCTCTTTATGGGATTCAGTTATGGACTGGAGGGCTCAGAAAACCGCTTGTAAGAGCACAGGTCCCTGACAGCTTTGCTGTGTGAGCAATGTCTGGTCACAAGGTTCTCGTGATAATGCCAAATCATTAGAATTGTGCAGACACACACACACACAGAATGATCCATTTCTGCAGACTAAAAGGGTTATCATGATCTGAGAGCTGCTGGCATAAACACAGACTGCTGTTACAGGAGGAGAGTCAGAGGAATGGGTATGGATTCTGTGCTCTGCTCACTGAAGAGAGATGGGGACAAGGAGGGATGTGCATGTACATAAAGCAAGAAGGTGGTTTTTGCTTCTGGGTTCCCAGTTGTTAGAGCAACACAGAACTTTATTTGCACAGCTCCTGCACAGTCTTCAGGTGACCTGCAACAGTGTCACACAACAGAGCGAGCGGACGCCCAGGACCACACCATACGCACCGGGGCACTGCAGGTCTGATTTCAAAATGTGGGTACAAACCTGGGGCTCTCCCTGACTGCCGCAGTGTGGAGTACACATTTCTGACAGCAACATGCAGGTATGACAACTGAGTTGAAAAAAAAAAATACCAGGAACAATTGGACAGACTGGACAGACTCCAGCTGATGCATGTGCTGTATTTGTAGACAAAATGCCTAACTGCACAGCACTGGCTGTTGTGTCTAAGGTTAGGCCACTAGAGAGTTTACAAACCCTTTCTTAGATCCCTGCGGGAAGATTGGGTTGGATGAAGATTTAATCAAACATGTGCTTCAGCTATAGAAATCTGAGTTTAACTAATACTTGCCACAAAGGTACAAAAATGATTTTTTCCTATTTTCAGTGAGTTTACAGAAAGCCCCTGATAATTTGCATTGTATTGTGACAAAAACTGCCATATGCAGAGCTCATCTATGTCTGCGCACTGCTATTCAATTCTCTCAGTCTTCCCTTCGGACATTGTAAGTCTTTGAATGTATGAAGTCTGAAAACATGAACACAAATTGCTTCTCCTTCCATTACAACCCTTTGTGCTCTGGGGCTGATGCACATTGCTGGGCCAAAGTGTCTTTGAACCTCAGGGGAGGTTTTGGTCTCTGACAAAACATTACTGGTAAAGAGTATACAGCCTGGCAGGGTGTATCAACGGATTCAGCAAGAGAAGAAAAAATCACCTCTTCCTTGAGGATTTATCCTGAGGTTTTAGAATAAATGCGTTGCAATGTGAAAATACAAAACAAAAAAGAGGGTTCTGACATAACTAACAACAACAACAACAAACAACCTTCGCCTAGCCAAAGAAAAGGCTGCTGCAGTCTGCACTAAGGTCAGTATTGAGTTCATGGTGTCTGCACTGCAGAGCAGCTGGTTGGTGTGTGTGTCCCAAAGCCCTAGCCCACAGCCAGGAGAAGTCCAGCACTTCCGTGCAGGCTGCTGCTCATGAATAACCTCCCAGCATGGATGTCTGTAGCTAGATCTCCCTCAGACACTGCCAGGTACCCAGTGCAGGACCCACACGGGGCACCTCGTGCTCTGCAGGGGCCAGAAAGCTCTAGAGACTCCTAAGACAAGGCTGGATTCCTGAGAAGAACGACGACTTCCCATCGAGACAAGCTACTCAAGCCTCTCACTGTGGAACAGCCCGAGAGAAAAGCTGACCCATAACGTGGCCACTTCCCACAGCTGGTGTAACAGCAGGTTCCCATGCCAAGACCATCATGCCTGTTTGCCAAGCAGCTCTTACAAAGTGTTCCTCCCCAGGGAGCTCCTTGCACCTTTGGTTTTTATCTCTCTTCCATCTTCAACACAACAAGGTCAGTGCAGAGAGCTCATTTACTGGAAATGGTGCGTGGCCAGGCAGCCTCTCCAACACCCTTTTCATTTGCTCCTCTTGCAGGGATGTCTGAAGAGACATCTCCTGCAGAGCTTCCTGGTAGCACCCAGGTACCGCCCCCACAGCTCTGCTGAGTCCCACACGGGTTCAGATCCCAGCGCTGCTTTGCAACCTGGGGCAAGGCAACACTTGTCTTATTTCCCTGATTTATTTAGGATACCTGCACACAGCAGTGTCATTTGAATCTATGTGAGCTCACCTCAACTCATGTTTCATTTGAATGCATCTGAGCTCACTTCAATCTCCCTAGATGCCAGGAGTCCTACAAACACATCTTTCTGACAGCAGCATTCAGCCCCAGCAACCAAAACCTATCTGAGAAGCTGAATAAAAGCTCTGCTGCATCCCTCTCCCTGAGCTCCTGCGGGCAGTGCCTGGTGGGCACCTTGGCACGCTGCATCGCACTGGTATCAAGGGGAGATGCCCACGTTACCTTCAGTTGAAACAGATCAGGAGCTGCAGTGACATAGGGCTGAGCATGTGCCATTCTGCCCTGCTGAGACACAATCATATTCCGCATCAGCCCCTTGATGTTAGACCAAATTTTCTCCTGAATCAGAAGCATTCCAGTGTCAGGACAGCAGCGGCAAAACTGGTCAAGCCCCGGAAAGAGAGAAGTTTAGATATCCATGGAATAACAGCCTTCCTGGACAAAGGGCACAAAGAGCTATGTAGTAGGTTTGTTTGCAGTGAATGACTGCAGAGATAAGAAAAGTAGTTTAGTCCAAAAACGCAGTGCCCCAAATGATCTCCTAGATGGAGGGCATCCCTCATCACCCACTAAATGAGGAGACTCACAGCAAACGAGGAGAGGGGTTGGACTGTGGCCTCCAGTAAGTGCAATACAGCAAACACCAGATTCCAAATACCAGCGTGTTATTTTAATTTCCCTTCATTTTAAGAGCCCATTTCCATGCTTCTTAGCAGACAACACTGCACTCCCACATTGATTTTTACCTCGCTGCAGTCTTTCCACTGCAGGCCCTGCCTGGCCCTTTAATTCCCACATCACACGAGAGCCTGCAGCATCTGTGGCTCTCCACTTGTAATGAGATGTGATTGAAGGTGGTGCCTTCCCTGGGTAAGCCTGACTGACTGCTCAATCCTTCTCCCCTTCCATATCCACAGCAGCCCCAGGAGCAGGGGATTACCTCTGCTTCTCTGAAAAGGGAGTTCTACAAGCAAATCTAGTGTCAGCAGCTTAAACAGCAAAATTGTTGGCCCTATGAGCAGGCAGAGCCATGTGATATGAATGTATCAGGTGCTGGAAAGGAGAATCTCCGCAGGCCTCTGGTAAAGAGCACGCGTTTCCCTTCTTGCCAGCTTCAGCCTCATGGTAGGGAAGGAGCTGAGCAGGGGTAGACGGACGAGTAGGAGGGGCAGCTCTACATATACGAGATATATTCAGTGGTGTCCTAGTTTCAGCAGTGTTTGGTAGCTGAATTCCCATCCACAGCTGTGACTGAAAGGCTCTGCATTCACCTCTAGAATATATTTATACTGAAATAACTCGCTGGCCTGAAGGACACTGGACCAGGAGCCTGCACCTGAATCTTTGGGCAAAGCTTCTGGCATTATTGGTACATCCTCTGTGCCCGGGCAGTATCTCTGCTACTCAGAGCAGAGCTCAGGAGCAGCTCTACAACAGGGAACAACTTTTTTTACAGTGTTCATCCTAGTCCTGGCAACCTACCTCAGGACCAGAAGCTTATCTGGCCAATGCTGATACTGGGAAGATGCTACAAAAGTAGAAAAAAAAATATTGACAGACCTGCTTTTAGGAGAAGCTGAAGAAAGTGAGACTAAAGTCTAGCCAGAATTGATTAACTTTTACTGTTCGAGCCAAGGTTTGTAGAAGAACATATGAGCTTTGTATAAATGTCTGCTAGGTGAAACATCCAGACTTACTTAAGGGAGCTGCCCCTCTGCAGTCTTCCCAGAGGCAATTATGCCTGCAAACAGATGTTCTGTGGAGTTGATAAAAAAAAAAGTCTCAGACTCATTTTCTATCATTGGATAGTTAAGATAGTACCCAAAAGATAGTACTAGCTGCCAGAGAAGCAGAAACAGTTTAATGTATCCTCACTCCACTGCATTTACATCAGGGCAACTGTCTGTGTGCCCTTTGCGCACTCACAAAGCTCTGCAGCAAGTCCACCAGAGCATTTGCGTCCTGATTTATGCTAATACAGTGATTGCATTTATGAAATTCTGTGTGTTGATTACATACCATTTTCATGTTTCTGGAAATTCACAGATGCTCAATATTAGAGCTTGCCTGCTGGAAAAAACAGAGCACTATCCTGATATCCTTCCATTTAGAACTTGGCACGGCACAGGGGTTGTAAGAGAATCAGCCTGTGAAGATAAAGCATACAGGAGATTACACTTTTAGTTAACTCAGAGGAACATTAGTCATCTCTAAGACCCAGAACTACTGCAGTATGCAAGCACTGACAAAACTGCAGTGACAGGGAATGCATTCTTGATAGACAGGACACTTTCCTCCTAGAAATGCCCCTAAGTGATTGTCAGCTGGTGATGAACAGCACAGTTTAAATAATTGCTATAAGGATACTGTGTATATGTGTATGCCATTGGTCCATCTAAACATACAGTGCTAATAGGCATCGAGAGATCAAGCCTCGTGTAAAACTTGAGGACAAGGGTGCTCCGGATAAAATTGAACACTGCAATAGTTGCTTCGATGTAACCTTCATAGATGGGTCGTATATACCCCTAATGAATCATATGCTTGTCTCTTCTTCCATTTTTTTGGCTCTGACCTTCTTTTCCTGCTTTGTGTATAAATGAGAAGCCACTGGAAAAAAACCTCTGTGGAGCCAAAACGTAAATCAAAATCAGACTCAGAACTTCCTGGATCTAATCACTCATTAAAAGTTGCTTATCTGGGTGAAGAAGAGGTTTTCTGAGCAAGAGGCCATCACCTGCTTATTAGCTGGCTCTTAACTACCCAACCTGAGGGACTGCTCCTCTGTTCCAAATTCCTCCTTGGCAATAACTGCTGGACGTGGCTACCCGCCCTTTTGAGGCGCTATAATAGCGCCTAATTCTGTTCTCAAATTAGCCTTTGCTGGTTGGTGCCACATGCATTATCTACAATATGAAAACAGACCCCTCTGTCCTGAAAGGATCAAAAACCAGTTGCGAGGCATTTGGATGGCAGAGCCCCATGGATGGCTGAGTGAGGCTTCATTCAGCCCTGCGAAGGCTGGAGCTGCTCTGAGACCTTCACTTTTTAAATTTAAATTCATAGAATTAAACTCCTGTTAACAGAAGGGCTGTAGTACGAGGCTCTGGTTTATACTTGTAATTAGTCTTGTTGACTTCAAAGAAGCTGGTTTTGTGCAGTATTTGCAGGGTTGGGATTGGTTTTTGCATTTAATTGATATATCATTTAGCACTCGATTCCAAAACTTCAAAGGGAACATTACTGCTTTACATTTCAAAACCACTTTGTAGCACACTCTGTATATCACATTATTCAAACTGGAAACAACAACCTGCAAATTCTTAGCACTCTGCTCATCTGTGGCTTTATTTTGTGAACTAAATGTTTGCACAAACAGAAGCCAACATCCCCCAAACTCTAGCTGATGTCAGTGCTGAAAAAGCAAAACCATGCAGGATTAAGCCCTGATATAAATAATGCTTAAAATCATCATTTCTACTCGCAGTATTTTGCAGTGGAGGGTGTAGATAAGTAAATAAGTCTGACTATGTGTTTTTATAACTTGTGGCCTGCTTATTTCTTAATATAATTTAATATTTTCAAAAAGCAAAGTCCCAGCTGCAAGAAGAGCTCTGCTGGTTTCCACAGCAGATGAACAATCTCTGTTTATAATTTAAGTCACCTTTTGCCAAACAGAGGCAATCATGTGCTGGGCCCTCTGCTGGACTGCCAAGAAAATGTTTCCTTGCACAGAGGAACTGCTGCCTTGGAAAGTTCATAGCATGTAAAGCATCTAAGTCCATGGCCATCAACATTGTGTTTGTGGAAACAGGCAGCCACTGTCTTTGCGATAACAAAGAATATTTTGTCACTCACAAGCAGCATTAGAGGAAAGATTTTCCTCTAAGAAAACGAATTGTCCCCCTTTTTTTGCCCAGAAAGAAAACAAAAGGTCCTAAGACACGGTAGACTAAGAGATAAGGGAACAAACCCAGTGAAAGCGGCAGCAGGAGGAAATGAGTTTTTGCCTGTCACACAGCTCGAAGAGTTGGGAAGAAAAAACCAAACAAGCGAAACGAGTAGAGTATTTGCTGTGCTTTATACTCAGAAGTGCCATACATCCCTTCTAAGGACTGCCCAGCCTTCAAACACTGGAAGCATCCCATGTTCCCTTAATCCTGCCATCCAGGGTGGCCGACAGGAGCTTTTTGAGCACTAAGACTTCAATCAACAGGGCAGACTGAAGATTTGAAACCAGGAAAAAAACAAAAGCAGAATAACCGGGTTCCCAGGATGGCATGAGAAAGGCTAACTCTGAAAGGAAGGACAACCGTGATGATAATAGAAAGTATTTCAGGTCAGCAGCATCTATTTAGCTATTAGCAGAGGAGACTTCACTACTCTGTTCTGCAGAGAATTAACCTTGGAGATGCAATTGGTTTCTGCGTGACACAGACACAACTCTCGTGATGTTCCTGTTAGAGGCCTCAGAAAAGGAGGGCAAACTTTGAGACTTTCCAGCCCATAAAGCCCAGGAATGAGAAAACAAAATGCGATGAAAACATAACATGCGTGTGTAAGATAAACTCAAGACTTAAAAGCTGTGAAAAGCCTCCTTGAGATTTACCTTGTGGAAACAGTAGGGGATCCTTCACAATCCTGTTTTTTTCTGGCTTCTTAGAACTCTCTCAGCATTTTCTACCTGCAGCAGTTCTCTAACCTAATCACTCTGATCATTTAGGAGGGATAAATATATATTTTTCTGCATTTTAACTGTTTACTGTTGGATAAATATATATTTTTCTGCATTTTAACTGTTTACTGTTTTAGTATCAAATAAGGTTTAAAATAGTTCTGACTAATATGGGAACTGTGAAATTCTAATGTTTTAAATGGCACTGTCTCAAAATAATCTTCTGGATTTGTTTTTCCTTTGCTCCTGCTGAAACAATCCAACAGAATCAATAGGAGGTAATTTATGATACTGAATCTGCATTTTTAGGGAGGAAAGTATTGCTGACAGTGTTTTGTCCAGTTCTTGTATTCTCAATAATGAAAGTTACATTGAGTGAGTTCATGGAAAAGAAAAGTGAGTTTTTACCTTAATTATTCATTCATAGCCCTTGGACAGAGCTCAAATTATCAATCCTTTTAGCAGACTGCTTGTATATTAAGAAAAAGGGGTAACCAGGCTAGGATCTGTTGTGTGACTGGGCATGGTCCCTAGGGCCCTTCCTAGGATGAAGACCCTACTAACACTCACAATGTGGAAAACTGACTCCACTTGTCTGCAAGTTTGGGTGAGCAGACAGGAGTCCTGAGCCCTAAAACCTTGACTTTTGGTCAATGTTGCTTCCTTTTTAGCAACCACTGAAAAGAATCTATCTCCCTGTTTATCTGTTTTTGGCACTGGACTCCAGCAGTTGAACCTGCAGGATCCTGTGACATGACTCATGGTAAAGACAAGCCAGCAAAGATTGCCTTGTACCACTGCAGGACACATCATGACAGTATCTTGATTAGGACCTAATTCAGTCCTATTTCAGACAGTCCAAATAATGAGTCATCCACAAGCATCCTCTGAGCAAATATGGCACAGACACTTCACTCTCACGAAGTCCTCAGGAAAGTCTTTCTCCTCCCTGGAACTTTTCTGTCCTTCAGATGTTTGTGTTCTCAAATCTATACTCATCTAATAATACAGAACTGCTTGAAATACAAAAATATAAAGGACTTTCTGGCCTGCCAGTTAAGAGTCCTTTTCTATTTTGGGCAACAATATCATATAAACTACTCACTGTCATTTGAAAATAAGGTAGAGCATTCTGTCCCTCTTATTCCTACTGCAAGGCTGTTCCAAAGCTTCACTCCTCTTGAGGCTAGACAAATTTTTCTAATTTCCAGCCTAAATTTATTCATGGCCAGTTTACAGCCATTTGCTCTTGTGCCAACCGTGTACTTTAGCTTAAACAACCCTCCCCTCTCCCTGGTGTTTTCCTCGCTGATGTATTCATAGCTTCCCATAAGTCATTCTCTATTTTCATTTTTCTACAATTTTTGAGCTCTATGCAATTTGTTCTGTTCTTTTTATTAAAAGTCTTCTGAAGCTAGATGCAATATTGTAAATGTGCTTTCACCACTTTTATATCAAAACAGGCTTGATGACATAGTGCCTGGGCATATGCAGATCAAACTGATCCTCCCCATTAGTGTTTCAATATAGCACTGCCATTTCTTTTGTCAGACTACATTCATTTAACTCCTGGCCTTACAGGTACCTACTTGAATTTCTTCATCCTGTTAAGAATAGAAAATGGGAATACCAAGGTGTATCAACTCACAGTAGAAAACAGATCTTTTAGAACTCATATCCAGCTTCCCTTTCCTAGTTGCTTTTTTCCCCCAGCTGGTATTTAACCCTATCCTATAGCTGGATCATTTATACACTTCATAACGGTGCCTTTAAGTGCTCATTTAGATAATGCAAACTCATCCATGAATAGATCCATCTAATACAGATTTTTTTCAGCCTAACTCATCCTAACTGCTGTCACTTTGCATTATCCTTGTCATTCCCAGGAAATGCAACTCCACTAAGTATAAATCTGCCTTGTTATAGGTCTTGGTTGACAGTCCTAGCAGCGTCTTGATAAACCTCTCAAGCCTGTGTCATGAAAACAAATTCTGCATCTCACATACCGAAAAGCTTACAAGACACCAGGGGCCCAAGAGACAGGCCCAACACTCCCAGGAGTCACAAAGGGTTTCCAAGAGTAGGGTCAGTCAGGGAGCCATGCATCTGTAGCCTCTGTTAATCCAATGGCTTGCTTACTAGAAGTGAAAGCTTTAAGAAAAGGAGAAAGGGAAGGGGGGAAGAGAAAGAAAAGGGGAGTAACAGGCTACTTGAACGGAAAGGGAAGAAGCTCTATGCTTCCCTTCCTAACCTCCAGAAATAAAGTGAAAGTTATAAATGGTAATGATATGTCAGGCCAAAGACATGACCACTCAGGAATCTCTGTGAGACAGTCCAGCTGCAGATGATTAGAGAAATTGCACACAAACAGGGCAAGCATGCACTGAAATTCCTCTGCCCTCCTTGCTCAAGAGATATTTGCAGCCCTCCTGCAATCTATGCTGAAAGATCTTTGCTGAAATCTATGCTCAAGAGCCTATCTATCTGACTCATTTCCTGGGTCAGAGAGTGAAACCACATCTTAGTGCTTAGCAGTCCTTAATGGAGGTATATCCACAAATTCATCTAATCATATTTTTAATTCATTTATGCTTTCAGCTTCCATGACATCCTATACAGTTCCACAATTTAATTATAAGCTGTCTGAAGAAATACTTCATTTCGTTTGTTCTGAATGATTCTGTGATGTGTGCCAGATCGTGTGTTGTAAGAAATAATGGCTTTTGTTCCCTATTTACATCTTCATGCTGCTTGCGGTTTTATCTGTTTTCCAAGGTGAACATTTCTATTTAAGTTTTCCTCAAACAGGAATCATGTTAATTACTCTTCCCTGCACATTCTCTATGTAGATGTTTTTTGCCATGGGGGAACTGGGGAAAGCTTGAGCTGCATGCACAATTCAAAGTACAAGTACACAGGAGGTTTACAGCATCACTATGATGTTATATTTTGTCTTCTAGCCCTCCTCTAGACATTTCTAACCTTTCACATGCCTTTTGATTGCTCCCAAACACGGAACTGATATTTTTTATTGGATTATCCATAATGACTGTGAGCTCTTTTTTCCTGAGATCTGATAGCTAATTTAGAGCTTATCAGTGTGTAGTCATGGCTGTTTCTCCTCCTGTGCTGCAGTTTGCTGTTATCAACGTGGAATTTCCTCTAATCTTTCACCATCCAATGCCTCAGATTTTAAGAGGTCTCTTCTGCAACTCTATGCAGTTAAATTCTGTTTCTACTAACCCTGCATCATCTGTAAACTTGATCACATTGTTTTTCAGCATGTTTTCCACATCACTTGTGAGTAGGTTGAGTTGCAGATACCCAGCACAAGTCCCCCTTAGCCATCACGGGAGAATCCATCCACTGAACAGTGTCCTCTCCTTTTGGTCATCATTCCCCTTTCTCCATTCCTCTGTCCCTCAGCTCACTAGTCTTCCAAGAATGGTTGAGGTTGAGGTTGGAAGGGGCCTCAGAGACCATCTAGTCCAACCCCCTGCTCTAGTAGGGACACCCAGAGCAGGGGCACAGGGTGGCATCCAGGTGGGTTGGGAGATCTGCAGAACAGGAGCCTCCACAGCCTCTCTGGGCAGCCTGTGCCACGGCTCTGGCACACTCACAGGGAAGTTTGATTCCCATTTTTCCCCCTCATACTCAGATTTCTTCCTGTGGTGCTAAAGGGTGAGGATTATCTCTCACTGACTCTCTGGTGAGGCCTGGGTTTGGAGAGAAAGCTGGAGATGGTGGTTCCTTGCTTGCTTTCTAGACTGGAGAATCCTGCTTGGGTGGCTGCAAAACTCATTGCAGAAATTCAGCCTGTCTCCTCCCCTTCTGGTGGAGCACAACCCCAAACCCCCCACCTTTTCAGTCAAGTTGCAATCCCTGGAATCTTCCTATACACTACGAACCGAGGGTAAACCTAAATGCAAAAAGAGGCTATTGCCTTCTGCCTGTCTTCCATCAACTAGGAGCTGTGCTTGCTTTTCTGGTGTCTGAATGTCTACAGGCATCAGAAAGGGGCAGAAAGAGGAAACTGGTCTTGTCAAGACTACTAGTGTCAATCCTCAGTGCCCTAAGAAAGCAGTGAACATTCTATCCAATGACCCAGAATATGAGAGCATATTGCAGGCTGTTTGCTGCTTCTCCACCCAAACATCACCATTTTCTGGTTTTGTCACCATAATCTCACTGAAGACCTTGCTAATTCTCAGGGAAATGTGTTTTACCTCCCTTCCAGGCAGATGACTTTTATCATAACTTTAAGTGGAACAAAGATCAAGACAGTGTGCAGTGTGTTGGAGACTTCCTCCCACGGGATGTTAAATGAGTAGGAGGATTCACCATGGCCATTTCTGCCCCTGCAGTAGAAGCAGCATCCCTCTGCATTCTCAGCAACTGCTTTGCTTGAGGTTACATTGCATTATACTGCCTATACTATCTGTCAGAACAATAAGCCAGAGATTTCCTTGCTTTATCTGAAAGCTGAATATTTGTCTCCCTTCAATGAAAGGCCAATATTGTTGTAAGGTCTCAAAAAATGTTACTGCTCTGCTAGTGATAGTCCCCTCACCTAAATCTGTTTGAAGATTCAAATCTGAGGTATCTGATTCAAATATATGTTCTTTTAAATACAAGGAGGATCTTGGATTCTCTCTTTTCATTACATTTTACAATTCAAAAAATTTGAATTTACAATTCAAAAAGTATTTAAATCTCATTGGTAAGAAAAGATTAGTCTAACCTGATGCTAGCTCAATCCTGAGTTTCATTATCCCCCCCATTATCTAACACCCAGCATTTTTCCACCACATTTTACCTTACATTTCCCTAAAATGTGAACTAGCCTTGGAGGAAAGGAATGACTGCCTGAGCTTGTCTTTATTTCCTCTGTGGCAGCGCAGCCCTAGATCTGTCACACTGCAAGAAGGTGCTGATGTGCTGGCTGGCCTTTTTAAAGCATCCTTTGTGGCTGACCAGTACCAAAGCCAAGCAACACTAACAAAATAATTAAGCTTTGCCCTCTCCTTTTGTGGTGTGGAGGCTGAGAGCTTGCCTTCCAAACATGCTGAGACAGTTTCTTAAGGTTTTATTCACTACATGCTAACACATTTAGTTTAGTACAGTACCGAATACATCCCCTGTAGCCTTATTCATTGATGTCGTGAGTCAGCAAACACTTTGGCACACACTTAGCTTTAAATGTCTGAGCATTTTAAAGTCAGTTTTGTTCTGAAATTTAGTGCAAACCTCGTTCTGGACTAGTGCTTTAGTCTCCTTCCTGGTTTTCTTATTTCTTATTATTTTCAAACATCTTTGTCAATCACAAATTGTAGTCTGAAACCTGGGAAAAATTTACCTGCCATCACGACTTGGCATTTTTAAACATATATGTTTCATGGGACAAAGTCAAGGAGGAGAAAAGTGCAGAGTATTAGTTCTCAGTTTCCTTCAGAATAACAACTTATCTTACACTCATAGACATTTTAATCTCACTCAGATTCACTTCCTTATATATTTTCATTATTCTCTTTTCCTTTCAGTCTTATCTTCCGTTAAATATTGTCTGTTTTCTTTCTTCAAGATATGAACCCCAGGCAAAGCAATTTATCCTGCTTATTTCTCCGGCTTTGCTTCTCTTTTTATGTCCACTGGAATTCCTCCACTTCTGTTCTCTTTCTATTTCTTGTCTCACAACCATGGCTGTTCTCCATCAGTCTGGTATAATGGCCTCACCTGTGATTTTCAGTCCATTTTTTTCCTTTTCTTTGTATAAGTTCTTACGCTGAATCCCTGTCCAGAGCTGATGTGGGAAGCATTTTAATACTGTGAACTACTTTCAGGATGATTTTCTTTCTCATTTTCTCAGAACTAAACCAAAGCCTTCCACAGTTTTACACGAAAGCAAGGGATCTCTTCTCATAGTAGGATCATAACAGTAGGTAAAACACTAATGTCAGAAAGAGAAGTGATGCTTCAGAGAAGGGCCAGAGCAGAATATCTTTAACTCAAAATCCTGGGCTTGATCCAGACTAACCAATAGCTTGGTAGACCATTAGAGCCGGACTAAGGTGTGGTCAAAAATATGATGCAGTGTGAAAAAAACACATTTTTGGGAGCCACGTTTTACCTTTTCTTAAGAAACAATGAAGCATCTGGTAGTGCTAGTGATCATTTTTCTTCTAACAAATAAAATGGGCAACTCTTCCTGGTTATACTGCTTGGAAATGCTGCCAGAGATCCACGTTCATAAATTGGCCTGTTCTTGCAATGGCTGCTCACAGACATTGGGCCGTGCAATCTACATGTCTGCTCTCTGCTCTTGTTTTTTGGCATAGCAGTTATATCATTTTGGTTTTGTGGATGTTTCCTTTTGTTTATTTTTTTATATCCCGCTCTTGTTCCAGTTGCATTTAAAAGACCAAAGAACACCAGTTTCAGGTATTCCTGCAAATAGTTACAGAGATAGTAAGACCAAAGTCTGGAAATAGTGTGTATCTAAAATTCTCAACATCAGATTTCACAGAGTCTATAGAAGCATCACAGCAAAGACACATTCTTCACTTCAAAAAGAGTCTTCTGAGACTTCTGAATCTTCCTCTAGTTTCTGTATTCAGCTCAGGAAGACTGGGGTGTGATATTATTAAAACAATTTTTCAGAAACATGAATGAAGTTTTTAAATGCACTTCAGAAATTGTAATCTCTTGCTGTAATCAAAGGAACAGCAGGTATCAAGTCTCTGAATACTCAGGTGCCCCACAGATGTGGCATGTTGACCGACAGGATCATTATACATTTCAGACAGATTCTATCACTGGGGCTTCTGGAAATTCACCTTTGCCTTGGCAATATCAGTACCTTGACACATGTCATAGCACAGCCACTTCCATAACAGAAATCCATAGGTAATCTTTTTGCCTTAGAACATTTTCATGTATGCAGAAAAGAATGAAAGGTAAGTTTTTCTCTACATCTTTTCAAAGGAATATATCAGCTGTGGTTCCCAAAACAAGGCATGAATTTTTCATTTTTTTATAATATCATAAACTGAGCACCTCAGGTCCTGAGGCCCTTTCCCCAAAAGTGAATTGTTTTATAGTAATAAAGGAGGTTAATCACTCCTCAGTTCCTTTCCCAAAGTATAACAATGCTTAACAGCTCTTAAGATGTTTAGATGAGTGTTTCAGTAACTTCCTCAGAATATTAACTTTCTGTTTTTAATAATTTCAAGTCATGTCCTTCAGACTTGCTATGATATAGCATTTTTACAGTGTGAACCTAATGAGAAATGAATGATTGTTAGATGATTTTTAAAAATGGCTTTATGATTTGGAGGTTTTAGATACATTAACATGTTTAATTTTTTTTCTGTCACAATAATAAGACAAAAGCATAGTTATTCAATTTCCTGCTATCGATCACCAATTCAGGCTTGTGAAGAAAGTACATCCCTCATACAGCGTAAAGATCTATGAATTGTATAAAAAGTTCTGAGAAGTGATGGAGACTCTTCAGCAGAGCATTAGAAACTTTTAGATTCTTCTCTCCTACATCAAGATCTAAAAGGCAGCGCAAAGACAGTGTCATTGGACATAACTGCTGTTTTTTGTTGCACTCACTTTCTCTGCTAATTGGGATCAACTTTTGCCATTTGTTTTTGATTTTGGAATTCATTTCCGGGGGACTTTTAGAAACATGTTAAAAAGTAAAAATATTACTCAGGGAAAGCCTGGAAAGTGACAATTCTGCCCTGGAGCAAAGGGGTGAATTAGTGCTAGTCTTCTTTCTGTGATAGAGGAAAAATGATTGATGAAAAAAAGAAATACAACAGAAAGTAAAATATTTTTTAAGCTTTCCTTAAGATGATTCTATAGATAGCCCATTACATGCTCATATCCATGTTCTGATACCCACAATATCTTTGTTCTACAAATTATGTTACCAGGTTTCCTCATCACAAGAAGCAAATAGCTCAAGGAGGATTTTGTAGTATCAGATCTAGGATGCTTTTTACATCGTATCTCTCAGACTGGACGAGACATCCAGACAGAACAATTAAGGTTTTATTTCATCCCGGAAAGCTGAACACACTTGTTCCAGTCCAGCAGGTTTTCAATTTCCACTCTGCCTCACAGACAAAGATATATGCCACTCACTAGGGAAAAGAATGTAAGAGAAGAAAAATAAGTGGGAAAATCTTCACTGTTTTTCGTTACTGCTTTTGAATGCAACTCTTTACCCCCAGGTGTTAGACAGAAGGTTACAATGCTGCCTTTGAGCGGGTGTAGGAGGTCAGACTTCCTAGATGTTTCTGGAGACTGACATTACAGTGTGAAAGCAGAACACACTCCGGCTGCTCAAGAACTCTCTTGAACACTCTTATTTGCTTCTCCATACAATTTTGTAACTAATACTCTCGATCTCAGCACAACCAAGCTCTGGAAAAAAAATATCCCTACGTGTGCCACTAAGGCCAGACCGATGGTTCTTCCAAACCATCTCAGGTGTGCAAGGTTTCAAAAACTCTGAATCCTTCTGTATAGAATAAACTCAACAGCAGTCAAAAATATGACCAGAAAACAATTCTGGCCTTTGTTAGCTACAAAATTGGTCTCAATCTGTAGGATTCAGTGGAGTCAAAGGAGTGGACATGGTCTGCAAATTAGAGCCAAACTTACTTCCCTTGTCACTTTGTGAGCCTGCAATGAATGACAGTCTGTGTCTCCTTGCAAGATTCACATTTGCTTCAATGGAGTTCACTGGAGTTTGTTCAAACTCTTGATGGATATAGTGAAAAGAAAGGAGGAAAACGCCACAGAAAAAGGTACTGTTCTCAAACACTGCTTATTGGTGCAAGCAGAGTTTATTCTCCTATAAAAAGTGGAAATATTCACTGTTAAGAGGAGAAGCCCACTTATATTCATATACAAGTCGATCCTCTTTAGAAAGTATGAAGAATTTCATCCCCTTCTTGAAGAAATGGTTTACTTTATCATTTATAAGCACTGGAAAACATGTATTTTAAGCTTTAAAAAACTTAATAGCTTTGGGTATTATGGCTAGATGACAAGGAAGCATAACATTAGAGACAGTAAAATGTAAATCTTGCAATTTATTTTTAAGGATTACCCATTAAAATATCTAGAGGGATCTCCACGGTTGCTGATTTCTAACCTACCTCAGACCCCACTGAGATTAATGGTACAGAAGGATTGAGCACTGACACAACGCTACCCTGCTAATGCTGACATTGCATGTTATGATACTTTGCTCAACTTAACATTTCAGAGACTGGGTCCCTTTGTGCCTTTCCCTGACAGACTCAAAAGCACTCTGTTGTCAGCTGTATTTTTCCATGTGTATCCATATACACTCATTCAGCACAGCCTCAGAATTCCCTTTCATTCACTAAGGTCTATTAGCAGTTTATCACCAGGGTTGGTTTCCAGTTCTTGGCTAAGTTTTCTGGACTCCCTTGCCTGGAGTGCAGCCATGAAATGAACACGCTGCTGAAGGAACTGCCCTGCTAATGCTGCTTATAAAAGAAAGATACCTTCCCTGTGTTACTCTGTGTTCACTTTCTTTACAAATTCATCACTCCGGTCAATTTAATCAGACCATTGTATTGCGAGTTCAGGCTGAAACTATTTGCTATGATGGCCCTGTATTATTTTCCTGAGTCAGGGCACTTCAAGACAGGACTCTTTATGCTATATTTCCCATATAGCCCCAGTGTATTAGCTTGTATTGCTGGACTGTGACCATTTAATTAGGTCATTCGGACCATTCTGTACATGTGACTTCAATATTTACTACTCAACAAGCCTGTGCCATCTGCAAATTTAACTGGCTAAGATCTGCATTACCATTTAGATGACCAATAAAATAATTAGAAATTTTGATTAGATTGATTAATAATCATTACAATGATTTTCCCACAAGATCTGTTTTAAGCCAATTTCTAATCTGCTAATGTGTGCCCTGCTCATACTATTTTATTCTACATCATTTATTTTTCTGTATTTTGGACAAGACTTTTTGCTTTTTTATGGTACTATTTCTTTGTTGATTCAGAAACTTGGTGATTTCTGAACAACTCCCTGCCTTTGTTGACATCTCCTATTTTCAAGTTACTCTCCCTGTCATTTATGCCAAAAATTCCTAGCAGCTCTAGGACAGTGACCCTCACACACAAAAAAAAATCTGATGTATCTCTTAGTGCACAGTGCTATTTTTTGTTTGCATAAACTAAGTGTGCCAGGACCATGAGTCACTAGGCAACTGCTAATTTATAGATCAAAGCTGAGCTCATTTCTGTCTGTTGGCATGACGTCCAGTTCTCAGCTGGCTCAAGGGGTTACTGCAATAACAAAAGACTGTGAAAGTGGTATCTTATCTATTGTTTTCATAAACAGTAAGGGAGTTTTATTGGTTTGTTTGGTTTTTTAATCTCCCTGCATGGGACTTCCAGAAGTTATCCCCAAAGCAAAGTGATTTGAGATAATTCAGGTTTTCCTCCTACATATTAGCAAGTAGTCTACCTTGTGCCACAGGGAAATTTCATATACATGTCCAATGCCCGTGTCAGTTTTGCCTGCTGTGGATGTGCCTGTCATCCTCAGCAATGAGAAAATGCTACAACACAAATGATCCAGAAATAAGCAAAATACAAAGTACATATGCTCCGATCTGCTTCATTTACCTTAAACAAAGGGTGAGCAGCTTCCTGTAAAACCCGAGGAGTTTTAAATGCAGCAGAGAAAGCCGAGCGTGGTAGCAGTGAGGTCTGCTCTGTGGCATGCGGAAGCAGCCAGGGCTGCTAGGGAAGGGCCCTGTCCACCCAAAACTCACAATCAGGAGCTGGTTCTAGATCAAAACAACAAACATTATATTAATTATTCCACTGATTAGTATATTAATAAATATCATTATCATAAGCAAAGGATATGCTTTTAAAGTGATAATTCTGGGTTGTCCATGACCATTGCCTATTTACGGTGACAACATACTTGAGATGAGACCCTTTTATCCCATGCCATCCTACAGGTCAAGCTGTAGCTTCCCAGGGACACACGCCAGAATAACAAATAACATCTCTGGACGCCAGTGCCAAAAACAAGCCAGTGCTCTTCACAGTGGCAGTCAGAAATACTCCAGCAATACATAGCAGGCACAGCCAGAGCCACACAGAGATTAAAAGCGGCATTATTTTAATGCTGGAGACCTTTCTAGAAACATTTAATGATGACTGCTTCGCATTCTCGGTGAAAACAAATCACCTCCCACCCTATAAAACCAGAAAGAGGCAGAGGCAGAAAGGCATGTCCATGATGCACACTGACCCATGAGAAGCGGATGAGCGTCAGCTTCAAAAGTTTCTCTGCTGGTCAGCAGAACTGCAACAAGGGCAGCGTCAAAAGTAAATAAGAGGCAGCAAAGCTCCATCAGCACTTAAACGGTCGCTTTGACTCTGCCATGAAATGGTTTCAAATTATACTGAAAGGCTTTAGCAGAATTAGAGCAGAATGTGCCGGAGCAGAAGGTGAAAGATAACACACTTTAAATGATTAATTCAGGCAGTCTAAGTTTAAAAATCCTTTGCATTAGAAGAGAAACCTAGCAACTGCTGCTAGAAAAAAAAAAGGAAAATACTATATATGCAAATAGTCTGTGTTTCAACAGCTTTAGAAGAAGCCAACTCAAAACTATCCGGCAGTAACATTATCTGGCTCTTAATGAGCTGTGCTGGTGATTAATATTGTAATGCTGCCCTGCATGTTGCTGCTGTTGAGATTAGGGATATTATGCACAGAGGTTTTAGGCAGCCAGAGCAAGTCACCCTGTGATGACTGAGTCGCTAGAAAGGCCTGAAGGTGTTTCACAAAGATGCTAATTTTTATAATAATTCAGCTTAAAGAAGAGTGTTTTCCAGGCAAAACCTAATTCCGACATCGGAACTGGATCATTTTGGCTTTAGCTCATTCTGTGCTACTCTGAATCACAGAGCTACATGCTCAAAAACTAATTGCATTTTGCTGCTGTTTCTACCCATCTGGATTTGCATGAAATGTCCATCTTGTCATTATCAAATGCTTGACTTTTTTTTTTGAGTCTTGAATTAGAAAGCCGCACTGTTTTCAAGGCATTAACATGATTTTTAATTCAAAATTGTCCCACTGTGTGTTTGTTGAGGTATTAATTTGGGAGGGCAAATCTGACGCCCTCGATTTGCCGTGTTTACAAACTTCTGCTAAAAGAAACTTTTTTTTTCCCTATTATTTAACGAAGGGTCGCACCTGTGGACAGGGGAAAACAAGACCCGCCCGGCACGTTCTCCACAGCGCAGAAATGGGCGGCAGCCGCCTGCCTTGCGTGGAACCGGAGGGACATCTGCTGACGTGAAGTAACAACGCAGGTGAAGAGCCACTGAAAATCCTATCAGCCTTCCCAGAGCTCCAGCGGCTGCCGAGGCAATATCCTCCCAGCTGAAAATGGGGAAAAAACCTAAAACAGCGACTTTAGCAGACGCCGTTGCAAGTTTTAATGAAGGGGCCCTTCATTTTGGGGGGGGGGGGGGGCGCACAAACGCTGCGCATGCGCAGTTCGCAGGGGCAGGACTACCCCCACCCCCGTGTTTTCACCGCCCGTTTCCACAGCCCCGCCCCCACGCCGTGCTCTAGCCTCTTATTGGCTGCCGCCCCGATGGTGGGCGGGGCGAGGCGGTCGCCTAGGCGACGGCGCGGCGGGTGGGGCTCTAGGTAGCGGGTCTCGGCGCCAGGTACGCGGCGCCCTGAGGGGAGCCGGGTCCTGCTAACGGCGCCTTGTTTGTATATTGCTACTTCCAATCGGATAACCGGATAAAATACTCCTTTTTTTTTGGTTTATTTTCTTCCCCTAAATTACTGGCTAGGTGAGCCGTGTCTCAGGAGTTCAACGGCAGCAGCGGTGTGGTGGTGTATTAAGAGTGACTAACGTGGTCTTTGGGGTTTAGTTTGTGCGTACGGTGTTTTGGGTGATGTGTAAATGCCCTCACAAAGAAAGAAGCTGCCTTAATCGTCCAAATAGGTTGATAATGCTAAAGATTAATCGTAGCAGCTTTGTGATTACTTTAAAAGAGTTGTAGCGGAGGTGTTATGCTCTTAATTATGTACAGATCATTTCAATGTATGCAAATTGGATTATTTTTAGCGAATTATAAATGGTGTGTTCATTTATACAGCAGCTCTGTGCAAATGCAACTTATTTACCCCATTGCCTGTGTAAGCAGGTGCAATTCATCATCTTTCCTTACAGGGGTGTCGTGCAAATACCTTATCCCATAGCACTGCTTTCTAGACTGTCAGAACCTGAAAATATTAATTAAAAAATTAAGCAGCTGAAATATTCCAGACATCTTCAGCTAACTTCCCTTGTGATCACATCCTTAGTTCAATGAGAAATACAGAATTTGGAACAAAGTCTATTAGGGGTTTAACTCTTCCTTTCAAACTACTTGAAAGTCGTGTGACTTACGTAGGTGGATACATAGCTGACCATTTTATTGTCCTTTTTATAAGAAAATCCTAAGAAATGAGTAATCACTGCAGAAAACACAAGGGATGATGCAAAGTGATAACCAAAATCAAAACCCTGAGGAAATAATTAAGGAACTGGTAAGATTTTCATTTGTATATGTTCTTAATTTTCTCTATTTTTAATAACTCTATAAATATCAGTATGTTTTTGCTAGAATATTAGTTATTTTGAATATGTTGGCTGCCGTGTAGGGCATGCATTAATAACAGTTTATGATGGTCTAAAGGTTTCAGAACTATAGAAACACAGTAAGAGTTATTTTTGTTCTTATATATGAATATTCTGCAAAAGTCACAAAAAAGGGAGACAAAAGGTGAATAGTACCTTAAAAATCCTCCTTGAGTAACTCCTACTCCCTTTTTTGTGGCGTACCTTGCAGAATATTCATATATAAGAACAAAAAATAAGTTTTTTTTTTTCTTTTAATATAAGTTTGATCAAAGTAACTCATGTAATTTTGATTCAGTCATTGATTTGCCATTAGACAGTTGTGAGCAGAATGGGGTGGGTAACTAAGACAATAAAAATTCTGCCTAGGATGAAGCAGTTAGAATTTTGAAATGCTGTCCAAGTCCAGAGTAAGTCATCTTAATTTAGGTGTCCACTGATAATTGTCTACGTATGTATTTGTTTTTTCAGGCCTCATTTCAACAGAAATCTATCATGCCATTCAGTTATGTTATTATTAAGCTATTGACTTAATAAAATCATAAGTGAAAAGCTACAAGACTGATAGAAAACACTATCTATCCGCATTCATATGTGCAGGTGTATGAATACATACAAAGTTATACATTTGTGGTGGATTTAGTTTTCATTAATGTTAGCCTTCAAATTACTATGTTTTAATTTGAAGGTGTATTTACTTGTGCAATAATTGTAATTTTTTTTTTTTTTTTTTTTTTGTGAGCAGAAGAAAACTATCATTTACTGAGTATGGCCAAAATTGCAAATACATCTTAGAGCAGAGCAATTTTTAAAAGACACAGTTGATTTTAAGGAATTGACTCTAATGACCCTTAGACATTCTGCTTCATAATGTGTGTTTTGCAATATGGGCATAAAATGAACAAGAATTGCCTTTCATTTCCAGTGTGCATGT
Source organism: Crypturellus tataupa (assembly GCA_034781795.1). Lineage (NCBI taxonomy): Eukaryota > Metazoa > Chordata > Aves > Tinamiformes > Tinamidae > Crypturellus > Crypturellus tataupa. The sequence goes on from JAWLRI010000086.1 coordinate 4,445,088, forward strand.
AATGGATTATCTTACGAGAAAGTTGATCAAGAGGGACTGAGAATAAGAGCACTGGAGATGTTTTTCTCAGGTTATCCCAAAATGGTAGGAATGAAATATTTCCAAAATTTGACTAAACTCACTCTTCTTGGGCAAAGGATTCAAGAAATTTCAGACCTGGAGCACTGCCTGTTACTCAGAGAGCTGTGGATTGCTGAATGCTGTTTAGTGGTAAGTTAACTATTTCTCATTAAATATAGCTAATTAATAGTAAGTTAAGAGTTAACTATTTCTAGCCAGCTTTAGACAATTTTATCCCCTTACAAAGATTATCATATTCTTTAGGAGCAGTTCTTCATCTGTTCAAAGAAGAAGGTGCTATTTAAGGGAGTCAGGATTTGGCCCTCCTTTACTGAAATATCCAGAGATCTCATTATAGGCATGGAACAAATTATATCAGTTACACTTTACAGTTTTCGTATTTTGGAATCTATAGTGTTTTTTTTTTTTTAATCTCCTTTATTAGAGAAAGAATATTTTTAGAAACTACAATAAGTGCCTTGAGACCGTTTTCAGGAAGATGATTACGATAAAGATATTTGAATAAAAGTAATACTTAAAACACGTAATTTATCAGGAAGCATTGTAGCTTCTATAGCTTTTTCTTTTAGAAACCTTTTCAATTAAGTCCTCAGTCAGTAGAATTCTGCTCAGTGGGTATGGTCTCAAATTATTCGGAATTACTTTACTATTTTTTGTGCAAGTTAATGGCATATGGACAAAAGGAGTGAAGTTTTGTTGTTTGGTGCTGCAGATTAATACCTCTCCTTCTATTCTAGAAAATAGATGGGCTACAAAAATGCATACATTTGGAAAAGCTTTACCTTTATTGCAATGAAATTTCCCGAATTGAAAATCTGGAAACTCTAAAAAAGCTGAATGTACTCTGGTTGAATAATAACCTCATCAAGAATATAGAAGTGAGTGTCCTTATGATTTATCTCTTTCCAGTATGTCCATTATTTTAATGGCATAGTACCTACATATATCTAATATATCTAATAACTGGGACTAACATTTACAGTTACTGAACAAGAGACACAATTTTAAATGTCAGTACACAAGAATTAAGGCTGAAATATTATGTGAAAAATAAAGATTTTTGTGTATACTATATTATTTAAATCGTTCATTTTTTAAGACCCCTATGATCTGTGATGAGGAAAAGATTTGTTTAGTTTGTTTTTTTTAACACTCTAGATTTTTTTCTGCCTTTCAGTATGCAGAGAAGAACTCATATTTAGAGGAAGTTTTATTCCAACTTTTCTTCATGCTGTCATATGAATATTTCATTTCCCTCCTCTCTATGCAAAAAGTTAATATTCCTTGTGCAAACCTTTTTAAATGGAGACTAGTCTGGTACAAGAGAGAACTCTAATCAGCCCTTTAGCCTGCAGAGGGAGAGAAGACCATTTGGTGCCTGAAATACCTGATTTTTACTGCCCAAACAGGGACACAGAAGTGTTGCATCTCAGGCCTATTTCTCTTAGGAAAGTCATGAAAACATACTTTACCAAAATAAAGATAGTAAGAGCAGGAGGCACTGCTAGGGGTGAATGGGAGCAAATCTTCCCAAACCTTGAAGGCCATGAAAAGGAGGAAGGAGAAATTGAAGCTGGGCACAAAAGGAAAGAAGGAAAAGAGAAATCTAAAAATTAGAACTGACAAAGAGCAAATGTAAAAGCAGTAGAGTATTTCCAAAATATTTTTTATTGGAGAGGACACAACAAATACTAGTGGCATCCCACTGCAAAAAACTTCAATGATTCCCTAGAGAGAAGTGTCTGACATGGGTGCTGTAGTTGCCCTGCTATCTCCAAGCCAAGACATGAGAACTCATGATATGGGGTATGATCTGAGAGGTTCCTCACACACAGCTGTGAAACTCAGGAGCCAGGGAACTGTGTTTATTTTCATGGTAGTATCATTTACAAAGGCTTTCTAAGATAATTGTCATTGGGTCATGCATATTTTCCCTTTTCCTGTCAAAAGAAAGCTATAGTTTAAAACTGAGGCTAAGATTATTTAGACTTCAGTCAAGTCTGTTTTTACATTTGAATGATCTGCCTCTTAGCCTACAGGCTCTTCAGCTTTTGCAGTGCTGTATTAGATTAAAACTGTATTGTTTAAAACATTCACAGGGCTTACATACTCTTCAGAATTTACAAGAGGTCAACCTCGCTGGAAACTTAATAGAAAAAATAGGTAGGTGATGTCAGTCTGGCATTTCCAGCATGAGCATTCTCACTGCTACCAAGGATTTGTGTAGACGGTTGGATGTTTCATTCCAGTAAAAAAATTCCTAGCAGCTTGAATGGTTCAGAATCATGTCCAGTGTCCTCAGTCCTGATCATCCCAACACCGGAGGTTAAAACTCCCTTGGACTGACCATAATTTAAACAAACTCTTTGTTGCTGCTGGAACCATGTCAGAGGAGCCAGGACACGGGTATTGGTAGGATATGTGTATAGGACCCATTTCTTTTTTTTTTGTTCACTGCCTTTAGTATACAGGGCTTCTAGATTAAGTTTAAAGGCTTGTTTGTTTTTAATGAGAGTGTGAATCCTTTCTGCATCTCTAAACATATAGTAGAGAATCCATAATAAATAAAAAATCACACACATATATATATATATACACACACACACTATCCCTACTCTTTAAATGAATGTAAATAAACGTAAAATCATATACTATGTTTGACAATTGTCTCTGTTAATGATGTATGCTTGGGGTGAGGAGAGAAATTATGTGGTTAAAACTAATTCACAGGATGAAAATGCAGATACCAAACTGACAATGCAAGTAGTTTTTGTTGTAATATATATTGGTGTTTAATTTTAGGAAGTTGTTTGGACTTCAATAAACGAATTGAAATATTAAATCTCTCTGCAAACAAACTATCTTCCTTCAAGGTAAGTTGAGACTTCATGTTTAATTCTGATGTTTAATTGGTATAAGGAAAAGACCTAACCTTTCCTTAGGATTTTATATTATGCCTTTCCTGACCTTTCTTTAGGATTCCCATTATGCAAAGCTGTGATAGGAGTTGATTTTACAAGGAATGTAATATTTATTTTTACTGGTTTCTAAACCATTGTGCATTTAGAACCCATATGCTTCCTGCCCAGTGTGGTCAAGTTTTAAGTCTTAAACATGGAGGAGAAGATATATTACATTAAAGGTTTGGAAAATTAATAGTAAAAAAAAGTTGACAGAAGCAACATCTTGAGTTTCAGAACATAAATACAATCAAGTGCCAGGTTTCATAGCAGGCATTAGACAAATGATTAGTGAATTTATCGTTAGATCTGAGAATGTAAAATTAGTCATAATGACATTTTCCTGGCCATTTTGCAGTCCTAGCCCTCTGTTTTTCCAGGTATTTGTGAAAGTGTTCTAAAACTAGGCATTGTGGAGCATTCAGTTCTAAAACTAGGTATTATGGAGCAGTCTGACATTTTTGTTTCAAAGCTGAGAAAGATTAAGCCTAGTTTTCAAGGTTTCATCACTTTTCTAGAATTATTTCTTCACAGACTGACCTTCCTTTTTTAAATATCCTTCACTTTCTTTTCCTGAAAGGTTTTAGTTGATTTTCTCAAAAAAAAGTTGTGCAATCACCCAAAAAAAAAAAAAAAAAAAAAATCTCCAAAGCTTTATGTATTAAAAGATAATCCGAAGTTACACAAGGTCATATTCACAAATGCTGCTGCATCTTTACTACTTTCTTTCCTGATAGATTCTTCATTCAGTATAGACACATATAATAAAAATCTCAGTTAGTACTTAAATTGGCCTTTTTAAATAAGAGTAATGGCATGATGTTATAGATTTATTATTATTTTTTTCAGGAACTCACTAATTTGTCAAGACTATCTAATTTAAAAGATTTGGGCCTAAATGATCCTCAGTATGGACCCAATCCTGTTTGTCTTCTCCATAATTACGCTATCCATGTGCTTTATCATATACCTCACCTTCAAAGGCTTGATACATATGATGTGTCTCAAAAGGAAATCAAAATTTTGGCAGCAGTAAGTTCAGATTTTACTTTGTAGGTGCACTAGAAGTACAATGAATTCATTACTGATGAGCTCTTCTACATGACTTTCAGCCAAGATGGGATTTAGTACTGTGTTATATTGTCAAAAATTGAAATTTATCATGGATCATGAATTTTTTTATGGTGGGGGTATTAGTGTGAGAATCTGAGTTTAAAAAAAGAGTACAATTAAGCAATAACCATTATTGTTACTATTAATCATTATTTTTATATTATTTTATATTGTATTATTATCATCACACATTACTGTTAATCAATAACCGAAAATTTAAGGACTTAGAAAACTCCTTGTAAATTATTTTGGAATCTTGCAACTCAGGAGTTGTAATCCGTGTTTTTTTGAGTATTTCAAATTTGTTGTAGTAGTACACACTACTTCTTCCTGAATGTCACCGTATAGAACTAAGTCTTTTTGTCTTACTGAAAGCTCAAAGTATAGAGTTATTACCGAATAATTTAAAATAATTTGTTACCTAATTCTGGCACTCTTAATAATCTGGCAATGTTTTTGGACTATTGCTATTTAATACCAAGCAAAAAGGGCGACAAAAATTGGAGGTACTTTTATGTATCTTATTGTTCGCTGAGATTTTTTAAATCATGACAGATTTAACTTGATACTTGCAAGGGCAGGAGTAAACTTTCTGAATGCTTTCCACTTTTTAGTGAAATAAGTCATGTAATGTATTTTGGTGTAAAATACTTAGTCTCAACCTTCTTGTATGCATACAACTGAAGAAGTAAGTGACAGTTAATTTGCTGTCCTCTTTGGAAATAGGATCTATGAATGGTTGTATCATGTTCATAACTGATGAATAATTTTTCATTTTCAAAGACCACTGTTTTGAAGAAAAAAATGTACTATAACATGCATGTAAAAAGCGTTTATAGAGAGCTTCACAACAGGCTTAAAAATCTAGAAGAGAACAAATACAAACTGCAGAATTTGCCAGAAAGAAAAGTAAAATTGTTCAGCTACAACGTAAAACATGTAAGTTTAAGTAGCTTCAGATGTCAAAAATGTATTACTTAGAACAAAACTAATAGTAAATTCTTGGATGGTTGCATTCCTTTAATAGGTTCATTCATTCAAATTTTTTCTGTTAGTTTTTACTAATGCTTGTATTCTATGAGTAAACAGTTTCTGCTGGAAAGATAGTTTTCTTCTGAACAACCAAAAGTGTCTAGAGCATTTAATATATTTTAGGAGGTGCATTTCCAATATCAATTCTGCCAGATTCATAATTATTTGAATCTCTCAGATTTCTCACACCTTTGGTAAATGTTTGACCAATGGGCTTTTAAATGGAATGGCCTCAAGCTTACAGATCTAGCAGACTGGGTAGGGTACTCATCTAGTGTCGTGAAGTGAATTTCAGGTTGCTACTTTTGTTTATCCAGTTCAGATTTGCCTTGGATTTGCCCCAATTGAGTTTCAGATGGAGAATCTCAAATTGAGATTCATCAGGGAATCATTGCCCCCATGAGTTCCCAGGTTAGGCATATTGCTTGTTCTGTTTGATACAATGAGAATTTCTGAAAGGCTCATGTTCATACTGAGAACTTCTGGAGGTTTAAAAGACATGCTGTAGCTGTCCTTGCTGGAGCAAGGGGGTTGGACTAGATAGTCTCTAGAGGTGCCTTCCAACCTCAACCATTCTGTGTTTCTATGATCTTTATCACTCAGGTCCCAAATTACTCATTTTTCATGAGTTAACCCTTTTTTTTTCAGAACAGTATAAGCAACATAATGCACTCAGATTGTGGTTGCATCAGGGAAACCACAACAATTGTAAAAAGTAAAAGGTCTATTATCATGGATTTTATATATAGCATTCTGTAAACATTCCAATGGGCTGCGTAAGCTCCTTTTACATGTGCCTGCAGACAAATAATTGGAAAACATATTGCTGATGACATAAATCAGCCTCTTCAAATATTTTGTTCAAGAGTCAAATATTTTGATCAAGAGTCTACAGACCCTGCTCTCTTGCCAGGTCAGGGTAATGCCTTTATTGTTTTTTCCTTTCTCCTGTTGTTTGCCATTGATCAGGTTTGCCTGCCTATGCAGACGTGTGCTTCACTGACATTATTGTTTTGACAGAAGTGCCCATAGTTGGTGCATATGTGAATATTTTGAATAATATTCACATTGGGATGTGTAGGCAGAGTGAGATAAGTTGCTTTTTTAATAAGTGTTTTATGGAAGCTTTATTTTCAGGAGCCAATTCCTTGTTTGTTATTAGAAATGCATGAGAGAGTTTATTCTCTTGTTTTAACTCTAAGCTGTACAGTGGCTTGATTAATGCTGAAGATTACCTCTTAGCAAAGAATACAGAAAGGATTTTAAACCTTTTTACTCTGCTAAAATCTTCTCTTATGAGAGAACATAAATAAGAAAATTTTCATGCCATACTTTAACTTAACCTCTTTCCTCTGAATCCTGATGCATTCTTTTTGTCAGCTGGAACGTGAACTGGCAGAGCTGCAAATGTTGGGCCAAACATCAAGCAATAAATATCTAAAGAGTAATAATCTGGAAACTGAAATTTCAGCTCATGACAGTGATGATGCAAATAAGGAGGCTGAAGAGTCCAATCTTGAAAAAGTTTTCTTAAAGAAAATAAATGCCCTGAAGGAAAGAATAACATTCTGGAACAGAAAACTGGATGAGTATGTTTAGTGAATTGTATAACAATAATAGTCTGATGTCTTTGAACATTAATAATTGAGTGTAATGGTAGCTGGTAGTTAGGAGTCTCGCATTTGTCTCTCATTTCTTTTAGATGAAGTTCAAACTGTGAGTACTGCAAAGGTCATTGAAGTGGCAATTCTTATGTGATCTAAATCATTGGATTGGGTCCAGTTGCTAGCAGGCAGATGTTCCTACTGGGGGATCTCAGTAAATAGGGGGATCTCAGTAAATAGGAAAAAGATTGAACAAAATATCAGGGATGAATGTTTTTTTGGACAAGTGCTTGGAAAGTTTTATGGGCCTTTAAATATTACAGAGGTTACATTTTTGTAGTTTATTATTCTTAATTATGGTTTAGAACTTCATGAGTGAAATACAGCCTAAAGGCAAAGGTCAACCCAAGGATTATATGCAGCATAAGCCCGTGAAATGGGGCAGGTGGGTGATATCAGTGATTCCATAGACTTGATGTTGAATGTCAGCAAGGTCTGAAGCTCTGGGAAATTTGTTGCCTTGACTTGTCACTAATCTCAGTCTAGAGGCTCATACTGCTCCCAAGTTCAGCTGGGTTTCATTAGTGCTGCAATTTAGACATGCGCTTAAATAGCAAACTAGTAAGTTCTCTTACTCCAAGGGGTAATTCTCTTCAGTTAAGGAATACAGCACAATATTGGGGCGGACATGGATGAAAATTGCTGGATCAGGGCAGAATTTTACTATCCACAATTATAATCTGGTGGGATCCATTACTTCCAGATTTTTTAAAAATAAATAGTTATGCCATTATTCGTCTATCTATACTCATGCTTTTTTTAAAAAAAGGAAAATTAATTCAAGTCTTGTTGTTATGTTGTTCCAGGACAAAATCTTCTTGTTTCTTTTGCAGGATTGAAAAAAATTATGAGATGGAAATTCAGAAAAAAAAGAAAAGTTTTAACTTGGTAGTACAATTTTTGTTGATGGAATTGGAAACAATGGGAAGCATTCGCTTTGAAGAAGGTTTATCAAATAATCCATGGTAAGTTCTTTGAGATGCTCCTTGTAAGAGTTTACTCCAAGTGAACCTTGTTTCTTCTGTTTCTTAAATACAAGTCAATCATTTTTAACAAAGCATATTTATTACAGGGATCTGGAGTGTTGTGAAACCCCATTTAGATTCTATTTACAGGCAGCTGGTGAGAAAGGAAATACTCTCTCCCCTCTCCTTGTCCTGATTATGTACTAAGGCGAGGCTTTGAGTCTACAAAGACTCATTATTTGCTGCCTTTATTCTTCATTGCCCATTTCTGAAGCCCTTGATTTAAAAATAAAGGGAATAATAAAAGGAAGATAACCAAGCTACCCAATAGCTTTCAGTAGTAGCAATAGGGATTATTCTAAGTTCCTAGACAGCTTTGCTGGTTATAAAGCAGCATTAGAAATTGCTTACCTAATCTTTGTATGAATAACCTTGACACTCTTTTGAGACGAGATTGAAATTTAGGTTGGCAGTATTTCAAGGACTATTTTCTGCTTGAGTACTCCAAGCTTGTCCACCTCAGCTATGCCCTTTATTTATGGTCGGGGATGCTTATTAGGGCTGCAGGTAGTTTTGTGTTTACAAGTTCCATTTGAGGTTGTTATTTAAATAGCATTCTACTTTAAATGCTGTTTTCTCAAGCTAAGGATCTTCTTTGTTTTGGCAAGGAGAAAATAATAAATGATCCTTGTAAAGCTGAAAGCCAGAGCAAATGTGTTTGCATCAGTAATCCCAGCACGGAATCTTTTTGAGAAAGAGCTGTGTTTTTATTAATTGTAGTAAAAAAAAATACTTTATTTGCCTGTCTTTTAATTGAACCTTCTACTGATTGAAAAAGGAGGGGAGGGGGATGCATTTCTAGAATTTATTTCTCTTTCAAACATGGCCAATTGCAGAATCACAGAATGGTGATTACCTCACAATTTTTAAGGAATCTTGCAGTACCAATGGAAATAGAGGAGTTCATTAGTTTTCTCTTCAGTGGCAGAAAAAGGAGACGTGGATTTATTAAGTTATTTGACTCATATATGAAAGGGAATAGGTGGTAGAAAATAGTGAGTTTCTGCTCCTGGATACTGGGCTGGCCAGAAGACCCCTCCTCCTTTCTCAAATTTGATCACAGAAACTTTTTTAAGTTCTCACAAACCACGTTCACTTTATACATAATTGTAGTGAATTTTTGGGACCTGCTCATGTGCATATTGAAGACGGATTTAAACAGTTTTTAAGTACAACAGCTTTTCAGCTTAGTAAGTTAAGACTAATGAGGACAGGGATGTCTTGAAGACTATGAATTCGCCAGCACGTGATCGGTCCTTGGGTGTTTAACGCAAATAGAGAATGAAACATGGTGAATCACATATAATTAAGTACTGATGTTTGATGCTTGATTTCACATGCAATATTTGAATGAAGTGAACTATTTGTCTACAGTTGAGAGAACATATAGCAAAATAAAACAGACTAGAAGTATGACTTGTGATTCTTTCTTTTGAATAGTAAACAGAAAATAATGTTATAGATTGCTTTGAAAAAAGTCATTGCAAAACCAGAAGATATTATTAACTTAGTGCTGTCATCTGCACACAGGTTTAGTTGCTGTTGTGATCTAATTCATTCACGATATTGTTTCTGGGACTTCAAATCATATGGTATCATAGGAGTGAAAATAAATCGCATCTTTAGAGTGCACAATCAAATTCTGAGGCTGAAGTATGAAGAGAAGTTTCAAATGTTTCTGGAGAAAGAAGTTATCAGTACAGCAGAGTAAGTGTCTCAGTTTTAAGAGGTCTAGTATAGGACTGACCTGAATAAAAGAAACCTCTTGATTTCAAAGAATAGATCTGTTTTGCAAAGCATTATATAATTGAGAATTGCTTCGAAGTTTTATCGAGGTAAAGGTGGCTTAAAGTTCCCCAAAGTCCCTATATCTGTTGTTTCTCTGACTGGCATAAGGTCTTCAGAGGTCTATAGGTTAGTAGACAATACTAGGCACAATACTTGATTCCATTTTGTCATTAAAATCTGGATCTTACCTCAGCTGCTCTAATGTGGTTGTGAAAGCAGAGTAAATAAGACCAGATTTCTGAAAGCAGTGGTAGAACAGCGCAAAAATCACTGCCCACCACTGCTATAAAACAAACAAACCCACCCAAATACATGTGCATCTGTATTTGAGCTGTATCACGAAAGAGCACATGCTTTTATCTGTTAGGATATCTCTACAGGTAAGTGCAGATTTTTCTATGCAGGGTGCAACTTTTGAAATTTGTGTAACTGTAGTGATTTATTTCACTTCTTTCTGAGACTCAGTCTGAGTCTCCTGATGCAGCCATGATGTTTAAGCAGTGGCTAAAGCAGTTCATAGAGCTGTGTCAGCAGTGGAGCAACAGTCTTAACACTCCTGGTTGCCCACTTAAGGCCAGAACCCCAATGACATCTGGTTCTTTCTTTGCATATTGAACAATTTGTTGACCTGAGGTGTCTGTATTTGTGTAGTAATAGTTACTACAGCTAATACAGTATTTTTCATCTCTTTGTATACATTTGCTATGTATGTAAGAACTTTTATATATATAAATATGTGTGTGGTATGAGTTTAGAAAAATAAAACAGATTAAATATAAACTCATAGTGTTAAATATAGAGGGTGAAAAAGTCAGGACAGAGCTCCCAGTTCAGTAGGTCCTGAAAGACAGAAGCTGAATTCTACAGAAATAAAATGTGGTCATTTTTAAATCAGACTGGGTCTTCTGGCTGAGCTCCTGCAGAACTGGAAGCTTGGAAGGAGCTGCAAGACCTTGTCAATCACGAAGACAAAATCTCATCTCCCTGCAGGGCAGCAGCTGGGTCACAAGATTACCCAGGGCATTCAGGATATTTTAGCTCCTATGCTCAAAACAAATTTCCTGGGATTCAGGGTATGGCCTTCTGAGATGCAGTATTTCAGTCAGTGGTGTGACATGACTGAAGATAGAATTTTTTTTTTTCTTTTTTTTTGATGTGTGAACTGTCTATCCATGATAAGCACTCAGAGGTTCACAGAGACAATAAATATTCAGAGGTAGACAGAGATGGTCTTGTGGATCTTGCTACCTTTTTTTTTTTTTTTTCCTATAGATCTTTAAAGAGTAAAAGGTAGTTCCCCCAGAGTTCAAATGGTACCATTTGGCTTTTGAGGGGCCATTCCTGCACAATGTGAAACAGATTTTTTCACCCCATAGTCTCCTTTACATGAGGCTACAACAAAATAACTCTTCCTTTTAGTGCTTTACCTCAGATTATTTCAAATAGCAATCTGAAATCAGACAGTTCAACTACCCATACTCTGCACTTTGTTCTGTCAAGAGAGAAGTCAGATTTTGACCAGCTAATATTTTGGGGGTTCTTTTTATTACCTAGAGAGAACAAAACTCTTTAGGAAGCTCCACAGTGCAGCCTGTATCATACTGATAAAGTCTTCCCAGCTGAATCTATCGGACTGTGTTGACTCTCAGTCTGCATTAGCCAGATTAGACTCGTGCATTAGAGCCCCTTCCAGCACGTTTTAGGTAGTTCATGCTCTGAGAAGCCTACTCATTTCCAAGGAACTATATGGTGATGTGTTCATGCTTTCACTCAATATTGTTCTTAAACTAAAATATCAAGGTCTGATGCTTATTTGGTAGAGAAATCCTACAGGAATTAATCAAATCATCACACTAGCCTGTTGACACTTAGAATGTAGTATAGTAAGTCACCAGAAGTGGCATTTTTATAGCCTTTTTTTTTTTTTTCAAGGAGAAAAGAACAGTTATCGATTATGTAGTATTCGTATATAGCTGTGGTTCTGCTGTCAACAGAGATTCTACTATTCTCTTTCCTCTAGGGCAACTGTTACCTTTCAGCCAGGGATATCAGCAAAGTAAAGGCTTGCTATTTTAGAGGAAAATAGAGATATATTTTTTTTAAAGTACAGGAAATGGAGATTACTCTTACAAATTATAGTGAGGCAGGAAAAAACAATTTTGTCTTACAAGTAATTTTTTATGTATAACATAGTAAACATAAATATTATAGAATTTGTGTTGATTAAATCAGTTATTTCTAATGAATACTGTGCAGTGCATAAACTTTGTCTAGGCCAAATGTCTACTTTTGCCTTTTGCCTGCTTGTGCAACAGAATAATGAAAACCTATTTTGTGTTGTTCTTATTAAGACACTACAAAGAGAAAGTGGACTATCTCTTTTATGTGTTTAACCCTGAATTGCCAGTTAATGAAAAGCAGCTGCTACAGCTCCTGGAGGATGGTTTGCAGAGTCTGGAAGGGAATACGGTATGCTGCATTGCAGACAGGTGAACGTTTTCTGTGTTCCTTAAGATAACACAGCAGACAGCAGTGCTGCTGTTTTTTTCCTTTCTCCTTTCATTATCCTCCTATTCATTTTTCTTCCTCCTCTTCTCTTTTTGTCATATTTCTTCATGCTACATCTGCTTCATTCTTCATATCTTTACACCATCTTCAGCCAAGGCTTGATTAGTTATTTTCCAGTTTTTCTTCTCTTCTCCTTTCTTTGTCCACTCTCTTTTTGCTGCAGATTCTGTTCTCACTCAGCACCTCTCGTGAGTGCCCCAGATGGAGTTTGCAAGGACTGATGCAAGATTAGTTGGGAGGACTCCACAAAAAGTGCTATGTCACCTGTATTTGTTGCCTTGGAACACATTGTGTCATTGTTGGTTCAAGTCATTTATTTTACAATTTTCACTTCTATTTATATGCAGACAGCAGTGTATTATTACTTAGTTCTTCCTCCCTGCCATGCTGGCACAAAACCTAGCCAGGGTTTTCAGCTCTTTCAGTTCTAGTCGTCTAGGCCTTACAAACCTACTCCTCATTTTAAATCATTGTCCTTTTGTTCTTAATCCTAACCTGAAACATTGCCCACTTATTTCTGATATCCCCAGATGCTTAACTCTAAATGTAAAGGCATAGATCCTATTTGTCAACCTGTTCTAGTCTAGGTCATAACCCTAAGAACAGTCAGTACTGTCACAGGGACCCCTTATACCTTAAGGCTGAAAAATAGCAAAATGAAAGAAATATATGACTTCATGATGTGTAAGAAGAGAAGAGAATTTAGAAATAAAAGAACTTTCATTTTGACTTGTGAAGGAAGAGAGTTGAAAAGAGAATGAATTTATTTTGTTTATATCCTGCTTTATTTTGTTTATATCCTGCTAGTTTTCAGAGTTCCCAATGAGCTCACTTTCCATGACAGGACATGCTCTGCAATCATGCAGGAAGATGTCCCTGTACCAAAGAGCTAACAATTTGATTTCCTTTTGATTTTCTCTTGTTCTTTTGAAATTATTTTCTTTGTTTCACTTTTTAGTTTCCTCCTGCCATCCTTTTAAAAAAATTAATGGTGTATTTTAATGCTGCTTAGAATTGGTGAACTTTTTAAGGAATGGTCTTAATCAAATAGGGGTACTTGGACCTTGTTTTAATCTTTGCAGTTGCCTAACACGGAGGAAGCTGTTCTTCTCTGTAACAGTCTAAGCACCTGCGAATGCCCCAGAATAGAGTTTTTGAAAAACCAAGCCAATACTAAAGGCAAAAACAGCAGTGAGCCTGTGGAGTCCTTCAAGCAAGGTAATTCAGAAGTTTGGAAAGATGCAAAATCAATGACCTTGTGTTTTAAGTCTAAGGACATTTTGTAAGTACTAGAGGTGGTCAGGAGGTAGTGTATGCAGCTTTGAAGGGAACTCTGAAACTTTGCTGAAATCCAGTGACATTTTGGTTTGTTAGGAAGCCCTACGAAGCACTTGGACTGCTGGGAGTGAAGTCCTCGGCAAGGGTTACAATATCAATGGGAGATGACATAACTAATTATTTCTCAGATTATGACAAATCTTTTCTAGTTTCAATATCTCAAAGAAAGAGAAGAATGAGGGAAGGCACAAATTTTAGTGCTAACCTGTGTCCAGCAGAGGGCACTGAAAGGAAAAATAGCAGCAAGTCTCTTTTTAGCCTGGTTTCCTAAAAACAAGTGATAGGCAGTCATACTGTGTGACCCTGTCACTGCAGTGGCTTAGGAATCATCAGAATCTCATCTAAATTTGAAAGAGATTTAGAAGTCTCAAAGGTAACTCAGCATTCACAACTCCTGCTTAACCTAAACCAGGACACCTAATATTTTTGACTTCCCTGGCTTTAATACTAGCCAGTTATACATGTTGGATTCCATTATATGTATTTTTTTCCTGAAAGATACATTTGTTTAATGAAAAGGTTAAACACAGAATCAAAATATATTTAAATATATTACATATAAATGCATGTAAACCATTCATTGCCAGCCCAAGATGGAACCTGCTGCTTATTGCACTAGGCACCATTGTTTTATTATCCTGTTCCCAAACTATTATTAGAAACATTAATATTAACTGTCTTTTCTTCCTGCATTCAGGGAAAGTGATAATTGCAAAAGTTTTCCTTGGCCACAGCGCTCCAGTTTGTGCAGCAAATCCCATCTGTCAAGTCAACTACCCAGGGGCTAATTCAGTATTCAGGCCATGGAAACGCCTGGAAAGTGATACATCTACTCCTGACAATAGTATGTATCTATAGGCACTTGTTAGGATGAAGTTAAGGTTATAGCAACATTTGTATTCTAAAACCATTTTCCATGTACTTTGGATTGTGTCAAGTGATTTGATTCCTCAGAAGGCAGTCTCTGCTTGGCTGAAATGCGTGTTTTGAAGGACAATGACAAGCAAGAAACTCCTCATCTTAGTGCAAGCAAAATGTGTCATGCTGCTATTTAGTTCACACTAAGAGTAGCCTCTCTCTATGTAGTTTCATACCCACTCTGTCTTTGTACTATATGTTTTAATAAATGTTGGAAAGAAGATTGGAGATTACAGAGATCTTCACTTTTAAAATCCATAGTCTTTATTTTTAAGCAAAATAAAAACAAATACTGCTGAGAAATACCCTGTTATAGGTAAGCACGTTAAATCCTTGTAACACGTGTATCATCTGACTGATTTTGCTTTAACCTATTTTTTCCACATGAGACCACAGTGGGAACCTGTTCATGCCTTCCAGACTTTCTGGTGCTAACAGGAAGCAACATCTGTCTCTATATATAGGAGCTGGGATTGCTCCTGGATTCTAGAAAGGGAAGAAATGTAGGTCAATTTGAAAGGTGATCACACCACAATGTGATGAAGTAGTTCTAGACACTGCAGCAGGGAGAGCAGTGCAGGAGAGCTCTCTGTGCTCTCAGGATCTAAACTAGTTCTTTTGCAGGATGCAACCTCCATGCTGGAATCTACCAGTTGCATTTTCCACATGAGGCATTAGAGAGCCACTTTATACTCTACTAGATTCTGCAAGGCAAAGCCAAATGGTAGAAAGGTATAAAACTGAAGCGTTTTCATGGAAGCAGATACCTTTGATTCATCCCATCTTGAAATGAATTCCTTAACTTAGCTAACAAACGACATATTTCTTTCCTTTCCTTTAGAAGCATGGTCTTCGCTGGAACGGAGAAAGTGTGACTGCCGGCTTGAGCAGTACGAGTGGTTTGTGTTTGATCATGAACTAGTCCTACCAGAATACATTGCTGAGTTTGAGTACCTTACACTGGTATGAACTTTGTTATCCTTAATGTAATGTTAGAGGGAAAATCTTGATTTCACAGATAAAAAAACTAAAAAGCAAGTAGTTAAAATTAAATTCTGCTTTACTCACAGCATCTTAACTATTCCAGGTTCAAAGTTTGTTCTGTATTGTCTGAGAGCCAGATAAAACATTCATGAAAGTCTCTGAGGATCTTTCCAGTCATTAATGTGGGTGTTAAAGCTCTGCTTTTGACATCTTAAAAAGCACAACAGAAATGGGAAAGATTCTCTAATTGTCAGCAGATGAATAGAAACCCTTCTGAAAACTAAGTCCTCTCTCGCAAAGTGGAAAGTAAGGCTGATGTTATCAACAGAGTACATGAAGGATGAAATTCAGTTATGCATCAGCTCTGCCTGGTCCCATGGCCCAACTGTAGGTTGCTCTCCTGTGATTCTTCCACTTCACAAATTCCAGTGCATAATTGTACTACTTTGTCTCTGGCCAGAGTGGTTTACAACAACCTATACAAAAACATCCTGTAATGCACTGTGATTATTATGCAATTAAACCCATTTTTAGCAGATCAGTGTTACAGAAATATAATTCCATACTTGTTTCCTGCTAAAAAGAAAAAAAGAAAGTTTACAACTTTAAAATGCATTTTATTTTAAACAGGTCAAGGATCAGTCTTTGTTTTCTACGTGCAATGTAGTTGTTGAAGAGGGAAAGAAAAGTACAGAAGGATTTATTCTGCCTTGTGATTTGCAACGTGATGATGAAGTTTTGAATATGCAACCACCAGTAAAAACCAGTACTAAAATTGCTTGCTTAGATGAAAAAACAATGCTTTCAGTGGCTAAGGCCAGTATTTTCAGTCAGGTAAAGGTGAGGAACTTGTCAAATTTACAATAGAAGAAATGTATTATATTACTGACACTGTGTTGCTCATGACTCATAAAGTTAAAAATCAAGGTTTCAGTTTGAGCAGGAATCTGATATTGCTTACATTTATTTGATATGAGTCACATGATGTTGAAGAAACAGAAAAATCAAAATGTATGAAATCAAAATGCATGAAATCAAAATGCTCACTATACAATGTGAACTGCAATTGTAGGTCTGAATCCTGATTGCATTTCTTGTTATATAAAGTACAAATAATTCCACCGAAAAAGAGCTTAAATGAAGTGGATCTGAGAACAGGACATGACTTGAACTATCAACCTTTCCTTCGAATTTTCCGGAATACATGAGTTTATAACATTATACCAATTGCTCTTGAAAATATTTTTTGTCAGATTTGACATCAGAATACAATGTAACCTAATGAAAAACATCAAAACTATGTGACAAGCTTACTCACAGGGGATATTCGTATTCCTAACTCTGACATTGCATATATAGCATTTCAGTATGACATTTTCAGTAGCTTCATTTTCTGATGAAGTAACCTTGCTAAATATGTGATTCTTAATACTGAAATAATTTCTGCACTGTCCCATTTTTAACTCTGATGTTATCAGAGTTAAAACTGATGTTATCAGTTTCTGAGCTGATAACATTTCCTATATTTGCTTGTTATGTTTTCAGTCCCATTTTCTTTCAATCCTAAATTTCCAAATAACCTTTTTCTTTCCTAACACTTATAGTGACAATGTTAAGAAAAAACAGAATGACAGTTTCCTTCCCGTTTTGCCAAAATGTTATATTTCAAGTAGTCTGTATTTGTAGTGAGATACTAGCAATTATTCTCTCACTTTGATTTTCCCTATGTCTTTAGCCTGCGTGGATCTATTGCCCATTGTTGCTGGGCTAATCTCTTTCCATGCTGCTCTCTAATAATGGAAGAGTTGCCAGTTGCTCAGTCAAACGGATTTCTGGTAGAGATGAATAATTCCCAATAAAGAGGTGAACTGTACAACTATTTTCCTGTTCCTTTCTCCTGTGAATAGGCAGGCTGTCTGACTCTCCATTATTCAACCCACTGTTATTTCAGGGAGAAGTTACAGGACAAACAGTCTTCAAATAAGTGAAAAATAACCATCATATCCTTTAGTCATTTTTTCACTGTTTTGTGTTATTTGGAACCGTGTTTTATATACCTATGGTTTATAGGTTTGGATCGTATTTATATTTGCACTCTAGCAGTAGAAGCTTTTTCATTTTAAAGGCAGCTTTGCAATATTACAGAATTTAGTTGCCTATCTGATAATAATGTAATTTCTGCTTTGCTTTCTGCCTAGGTTTTGAATTTGCATGGAAACAGCCTGAGTAAGCTACGGGACCTCTCTAAACTAAAAAGACTTCAAAAGCTTATCATCAGCTTTAATGAATTTACTTGCTTACATGATATTTATGACTTGGTGAGACATAAGTTCAAAAGTTTTTAAGAAACATAAATTAGAATAATATTCTTGAATGGGAAAAAAATCTATAAAATTAGTAACGTAACAGCAAGTACAAAATTTGATGTCCTCAAACAAGTTCTTACTCCAGGTTTGTAGCAGTGATAGGGAAGACCAATTGAAGTTTTCCCAATACTAGTGCCAAATACTGTGGTAATGTTAACTAACCCTTCCAGACAAAGAGGTATTGAGGGATCAGAGTGAGAGCTGGTGAGAGGGTCCCTTAGTTGAACTGATTCTTCTTGAGGGGACGGCTGTGGGGACGCCGGAATGCAGTGGTGCTGTAGGACCCCTTGCTCTTCCCTGACCTGTGATAATAGATTTACCCCAACACAAGCTTCTTCCTCAGCTGTAAACACAAGGTGACTCCACTCCTCGAGCAGCAGCTCTGTTCTGCACTGCTTTGCAGGCCCAGAGTGGGATGTTACTGACTGGGCCAAGGATGTCCTGGCAGGTCCCCCCAAGCTCTTGCCCTGCTCAAGCAGAGAGGACCTGCAAGGCCTCATGGAGGATGTGGGGAGCAGAGGTGAGAGCACTGCAGGCTGGGCTTACAGAACAGGAGTGGGCAATGAAACACACAGTGGAACTGAATGGGCTACTAAGCCAGGGTCCTGAATGCTGACACAGTGTTAGCCAGCAGTTTTCATGCCTATTGGATCTCCAGATCAAATCATGGTATCAAAGTGATACTGCGGTATCTCTCATCAGTTCTTTGCAAAGGCCATTTCAACCGATAGATCAATACTGAATGGGCCACCTGAATTCTGTTTCTGGCTTTGCCAATGGCATACTTGTTTTCAGCAATGTAGTCTTTCCTTTTTGATGACCTGGCTGTTAGTCAGGCAGATATGGGACAGCAAGGTGTTCCGTGAGGCAATAGCTCCTCTGTTGTCCTTAGAGGAGCATGAATAGAGTGTCTTCATACCGACACTGAGCAAGGAGAATCCCAGGCATTAGATCTAAGTCAATCTCTTCCACTATTGAATAGGTCTGATCAAAGTTTCTTCTGCTAGTTTTGGCCCTACAACTGTTCTCAACCCTGTGTTGTCTTGCAGCCCAACCTCGAGTATTTTGATGCAAGCCATAACCACGTGATCACGCTCGACGGTCTTAGATGCTTAAGGAAGCTGCGGTGCTTTGACCTGAGCTGGAATAATCTGAAAAAGATTAGGGAAGAAATAAACGTCTTACGTGAACACACTCCCAACTTGCTTAGTCTTAACATTGCACACAACCCGTGGCATAAGGTACATACCAGTGCTTGGAATTCTTTGGAAAGCATTCTAACCAGGACTGGCAGTGATATTATAAAAAGTTAAAAGCTGTTCTTGTTTTCTTTTTTATTTTTTTATTTATTTATTTTTTTATTCTAAGGTCCTTGTGATGTAAGAAGCCTTTTGACTATGTTATGGCTTCTTCATTGAATAAGTTGTGTGTCACTGCTGGTAGGAGACATCTCCAAGACACAATTCCTTTCTTTTTTGCTTCCCATAAAAATTAATTGTATGGCTGTGCCAGACTTATAAAGCCAAGCTATGGCTTTAATCTTACTATCTATCTCAGCTGCATGGAATAAGGAGCGGGAGCAGAGATATTTCCTTGGCCTTGGGGATGTGTGTATGTGCTGTTGGTCTTTCTGTTGCTGCGCATATCTCTGTGCAGGAGCACAGCTGTGCTGGCTGGAGCTTTGGAGAGAGAGCCAAGACTCAGCCTCTGTGCAGACTCTCTTGTCAGTCCCCTCTGCATCCTGCCCAAACAGCCTCTGAACCAGCCTAAAGAATGAACGTTTGTTCTGTATTCCATTTGAATCAACACAGTTTAATATTGTTTAACAGAGCTCAGTCAGAATCAACACTGTTAAACCTTATTAAACTTTACAAATACAGGGCACTGAAAGGGTCTTAGAAGGTCTTTTTTGGTGACTATTTAATATTTTGTATTATAAAGCACCATTTTAGAGCAGTTTGATCAACATCCTAACCTGGGAAGCAGAACTCCATTGGGGCATCCAAGAAATATACAGAAAGATGCTTTCCACTCTATTTAGGCTGTCATGTAAATTTCACTGATACTAATCGGTAGATGCTTATCAATATATTCCAAGACATAAAAGGAAATGATAAAAGCTAATAGTTTGGGTCTATGATTCCTTGGTGTTATTTCTAATGGACCAAGTTTCCAACTCGGTAGTGCTCTTTATGTCAATGCTGTAACTCTTGAGTATTAAGAAATGACCAAAACTGTCCCTCTCCAGAGTTCTTAGGTGTCTAACCACAATGTCTAGTTGGTTCAGTTCAGAGCAAAGCAGAAGATTCTTTTTCCTTCTCAGAGGATGCATTTGCTGATCTAGCTCCTGAAAGTTTATATTTGACTTATTTGGTAATCAAAATATATCTCTATTCCACCCACAAACAGAGATATTATTATTCTATATGTGAAGAATGTGTGTAGTTGAGCGTATTCTGTATGTAGAGGATGAATCTCTGATGTTATCTTTTTGGTGACACCTCTACATCCCTTACGCATCTCTGTACATATCCTGTGAAGCTTTCTTTGTCTTTTTAATATATTTGACTCAGAAATGAAACTCCTAGATTATAAAACAAATATTAAAACTTTTCATATGTCAGTTAACTTTCAAATAATCAATTATGTGATTACTATCACTTGAAATCAGGATAATCAAAACTAGCCTAAAGGTACCATATCTCCTGTGTTTCTGGCATGCTGTGTAAGCAGGGATGACACAGTGACTCTTCTGAGCGTTGTGGCAGAGCTCTAACCTTCCATGAGCTGACAGTAGGCTAAATAGAAAGGAAAAGCAAATCTTACTCTGATATATAATGTATATTGGCATTTTTAGAAACTCATAACACTTTATTTCTTTCTTCAAGGCAGCCTCATTGCGTTTAAGTGTCATTGGCCGATTAAAGGCTCTCAATATCCTAGATGGAGTTGTGATTACTGAAAAAGAAGCTGCAGAATCATTGCACTATATTGCAAAATCAAATATAACGCAGGTTTGATTTTTCCATTGCTGTAACTTACAACAACTGCTGTGTTTTGTCTTTGCTCCTGGCAGTAGGTCAGAAATTATTTACTAAATGCTGGTCTTCTAAAGAGCTTTGCTAGTACCCAAATATTGTATCCTGGTATGATATTGGAAACAGTCTTGTTTAGGTTTTGCTGAAGATAAAATACAAGAAAATAACTGTGTTTACTGGATAGAAACAATAGAGAGAAAAATAACAGACTAACCCAATTATTTTATACTTTTTTTTAATGTAGACTCAAAACCTGGAATTTATTTTAATTCCCTTTCAGAGAGTAAATTTGCAGAGTATTTTATGAGCAGAAATGAAATGATTCTTCCCAACCACTGAGCACAAACATCTTCTAATTAAGCTGTGGGCTACCTCCCAAAGCATTCCTGAAGCCTAAGCTGAGTCTAAGTTAATGCACTCAATGGGTTCTGCCAGTTTGAACTGAGCATCACTATAATAATGCAATTTTTGTATGGTGAGAGCACAGTTGCAGTGAAATTATGTCCATACACAACGAATGCTGAATTCCTGTCTCTCTGCAAAGATCTGGAGAAGTATCTTCACAGCTAATCAAAGACAAACAGACTCTAGTTGCTATGACATGTTTTAGGCTTATCTACCATTTCTATTTTACATGTTGAAAAATGAAAATTTTGTATATGCGAGATGTATAAAATTCTAGAAAGTCTAGTAAATTTACTAGATCTGTGATTTGTTACCTCTGTGAATATATGCCCTTCCCCTTCCAAGAATAATAGAATCGCTAAGCCCGTTCATATATGTTACGCTATGGTCTGTACAGTATGTCTAGTTGTGTTACTTACTGTAAGTATTTTTTTTCCTTTTAGATATCTCTGTTAGAATATTCTAGGACTGATGAAGAGTGCCCTCCTGTTCTTAGTGTGTTTCCTTGTGCTAAAATTCTGTCTCAAATTAGCAAAAACAAGGTGGATTCACAGACACATCCTAATAACTGGTATTCAATGGTAGGACTGATGCAAGTACTTAGTGCTTAGATTAGTATTTAGATGAATACCTATAAAAGTTTTCTTTTGTGGTCTTAGTTTAATGGATTGATGCCTTAAACTGTATTCTTAAACGGATTCAGGTTTGCCTATTTGTTATATTATTTCTGGGGTCATTTCCAGCTACCTCGCAGAAGGTCATCTATTAAATAACCTTTTTTGCAATTCAACTGCTTTTTAAATAAGTTTGATTAATTTAATTAATATCTTTTAAGGTGAAAGGTTAAGTTCATCTAACTTTGGTCATCTACAATGCACTTTGAACTAGTCCCTCTAGGCTTTTTGTAGTGCAGAAACATAAACACCTCTGGCATGTGAGTTGTGTGAGAGTGACTTACCTGGACTTAGCTGGCATGTGACTTACCTGGAGTATTGGGTGCAGGTCTGAGCTTCCCAGCACAAGAGGGACATGGAGCTTCTAGAGAGGGGCCAGCGTAGAGCCACAAAGATGATTTAAGGGACTGGAGTATTTATTGTATGAGGAAAGACTGAGCAAGTTGAGCCTGTTTAGCCTGGAGAAGAGAAGGCTGAGAGGGAATCTGATCAACATGTACAAATACCTGAGGGGAGAATGTAGGAAGGATGGGGCCAAACTCTTCTCTGTGGTGGCCAGTGACAGGACAAGCGGTAATGGGTACAAGCTGAACCCCAGGCAGTTCCATGTCCACGTGAGGAAGAACTTCTGTGCTGTGAGGGTGCCAGAGCCCTGGCACAGGCTGCCCAGAGAGGCTGTGGAGGCTCCTGC